>JAOYMR010000002.1:3076614-3088622 GCA_025802075.1 Tenebrosternarchus preto
CCCCCCCCCCCCCCCCCCCCCCCCCCCCCCCCCCCCCCCCCCCCCCCCCCCCCCCCCCCCCCCCCGCTCAAGGTGTTGGTCATCTACCATTTCCTTTCCCTTTTTATGCCTGAAGTAACACAGGTTAACATATGAAAGAATGCTGCAATCTCCGAGTCACTCGTGGTCCCTACGGTGCCTAGACACCACCAGTTAATTTTCCCATCTTGCACTATTGCAAAAATGTCAGTTCTTATCAACCCTTTCTGCAGGAACTCTACCGTATCTCGAAGGAGAGGTGCGATTTCGAGGTGACCGCAGGGCCGTCTACAGGCAGTAAAGATGACAAAGGCTCTTCAGGAGGAGAAAGTGGCAGCAGTTCCCCTTCCACCTCCCATGGAGCAGCTGGTGCAAACAAGACCAGTGAGTAATCCTTCATCTGGATGGAATAGCACTGGTCTGCGATTTAAACACAACAGCAACTTGTCAAGTTACACTGGGTGTAAAAGTACTTTTTTTTTTTTTTACACTGAATTTAAATGGTTTTAGAATTGGGCATTTTTAACTTGAGCATGTGAGTTTTATGGTAATTATTTAAAAAAAAAAGAATAAAACTTGTTTCAACATTTGATACATCTTTGTACCGTTTTCAGTTAAATGTAGGATTTAATTATTTACACATTGCGTTCTATTTTACGCAGTATCCCAATCTTTTTGGGTCGCACTTCTAAAATACACCAGTGTATGATTGTCCCCACTTGGTACTTGGTCTAATATACTGGAACTGGTGGAAAAAATGTGGGCAATGGAGAGATTCTGAAAACATTTAGATTCTGAGTGGTGAAAAATGAACAGGCTTTATTGTGGTCTTCATGGGACAAAATGTTTTAATGAGAGTTTGAGCAATTTTCTTGTTGATGTGTGCCACCAGCCTTCTTACTGAAGGTCCGTCTTCCTGCAGAGTTGAACTAAACACCTAATTGAGACAATCAAGTTTTCCAGGCAGATTAGCACAATCAGGTTGAGATCTCCATGACCAATCTTGGTGTCGACCAATCTTTACCATTTCCCAAAAGGTTTCTAAATTGTAACCGTTTTAAATCTAGGAAATGGTCACACTCCCAAGCAAACACCTGTGAAATCCACATCAACATCTCCCGCCAAGAGGAAGCTTCCCGTCAAAGACCACAGCGCGAAAAAGGTCCGTCACATAAGATTGGCATATCTGCTGATTTGGAGCTATTGAAGTGATGTTGATTCTGATGGAAAAGTTCCTGTGTGTGCTTCTGCTCTCCTGTTAAGCTTCCCTCCAATCTCTGCTATGGTTCATTTCAGATTAAGACTGAAACGGTACAAAGCAACGGGAAGAGCAAACCGAAAGCACCGTCAGCTAAGGCTTCTGATTCACTGTCAGAAAAGGTCAGCCGTTTTCCTTTGCGCAATAGTTGCCCTTCATGAAAGTTATTTCTACCATCTCACTTTTATGCATTGAGTTTATTGGTGACTAAAATAAAAAAATAAATGCTTTGCACCCACATATGTCAACATTACTGAAAGTTGGTGTTGGCTATAATGTGACCTTTTCCTCAGTTTTCTTTTGATGTTTGTTATTATGATCGAAGCTTACATGTTTGAATCGTGGCTTCTGCACACCTCATCGTCACTCTTCCTGCAGACTTTATTGGACATCTTCACCGGCGTGAAGCTCTACCTCCCAGAATCCGTGCCAGATTGTGAAAAGCTGCGGCGCTACTTCATGGCTTACGATGGAGACCTGGTGCCCGAGTACGATGCTGCCTCTGCCACGCACACACTGGCCCAGCCTGAGGAGGACAGCCAGGCTCAGAGAGTCACAGCCGAGTGGATCTGGAAGTGCATTCGCAAACGGAGAGTAGTGCCCCCTTGCTGAACCAATGAGAACTGCAACCAAGTGTGCGCACACAGTTCTAGCTTCATTTGAAAGTGACCTTTAGACATTGACGCAAGAGCATGTTAAAAACAAAGAAAACATCAGTACATTTAAAACAAACTGGGTCTAACAGTTTTTCTCAAGCTATACCAGTTTGGTATCATAATGCAGGTTTTCCAGTGCACCGAATTTATTTTGTGCATGGTGCACTTGGTGCTATAAGAACATGCATTAATCTTTATTCCTTTTCACATGTATTTATATGGATTTTTGTCTTTTCACCAGAAGCCATATGCTTTTATACATCTTGGACACTACCGCTAATCAGTGTTGGCAAGTTCATTTTGTCGACACTTGCAATACGATTTTTAATCATGGTATTAACACACAGGTCAAGGAGTTACCAATAGCATTTGCAGATGCTCGTCAGTCTTTTACACACGTAGAGTGATAGATTATTTGCTGAATGTCATTTTATAGGAAGGAAATGACTTTCTAGAATAGGAATACAACTGAAAATATGCTCATTTAGCATAGGTGATTTTTATACACAGTTTAACTACAAAATAGTGTTAACCCTTACAGAATAGGGAGCTGGCCCTCAATTACAGCAAGTCAGTGCATAAAGTGTCAGTGGTTTTGTTTGTCAGCCAGGATAACACTGCATTTCAGAAAATTGTGGAAAAATGAGCAATTTCATGCAGTAATGCAGGAGTCGACATGTTTATGTACAACCATTGAATCTGAACTGGGAGAATGAAATGTCTGACTACCCCCTACATGAATGCAACAACTTGATATATGGAAAAAAAGTAACATTTAGAAGGAAATGTTATACATGTTTGCAATGAAAACTATTGTGAAACCTCTTTCAGAATACTTCTCAATACAAAATGAAGACTGGTCATCTAGCAGTTCTTTTGCAAAACTGTTAAACGTCAAATCTGAGGTCCTCTGTTCTAAGCACATTTAATATATTTGATGTATTATTTTATTCCGAGTCTTGCTCAAGGTTAACACAGCAGTGTGGCAACACCCTGCTCGTGTTTACACTTTAATTTCTGGAAAGTGCATCTCTTAATACATCCAACCATTTATGTTTGTTTATGAAGTAAATCGCTAGTCTTTCTAGCATCCTCTAACAAATTAATATGCTTTTAATAATATACATTTACTCAAGTCAGGACAAGTTCTTATGGAGTTGCTTGAAAGGCATTCTGTAGCACTGATGCATCTAGTGTATATATGTTGCTTTCAGGATGATGCGCTGCTCCTGATGTAAGGGCTGAGTTATGCTTCCGTCTGCAGTTTCCGCTTGCCTGAAGACCCGGGCTTTTGTTCCTCCCTGGGCTGCTGGCTCAGACTGAACTCTTGCATCAGGTGACATGACTATTGGAAAGAGAAGAGGCGAAGGAGAGCATCAGGATAGTTTTGCCAAGTGTTTCACTTCTGTATCAGAGTTATGGGCAGGTTGCCATATTTTTCTTTTGGATCTTCATAATCGGATGCTTGGACATTTGTGTCCTATGATGTGTGCAGGGTGGGGCTGTATTTGGACCTATTTAGAATTAGCAGATTGATCAGCATGACAAGAATTATCGTATTTAGAAACATCAGATTTTAATTGCAGCTGAAAGAAAAAAATATATATATACACAGGGTATTGATGAGACATCCTGAAAACGAGACCTTGTGTTAAACAGCACATGGAGCTGCTAGTCAACAAGCACAAGCTTTTAAACAGACACCCAACCCAGCACTTACCTGCCGTGAGGATTTGGCCAAAGTAGCTGTGCGAAGTCCGCTGGGTGCGCCAGGCTGGTCCACACGCTGCAGAATGAGCCGTGTGCGTGGAATATGACTCCATGACTGGCCCAGGCCCGCCTTCAGCTGACCACCACTACCATCTCGTGTTACGTGGTTGGTCACCTGACGCATTAATTCCCTCAGCATCATCCAGCATACTGCACAATCTTCATACTACAATGTTTCATTAAAGTAATTCTCCAACCAAAAAGTGGTAATGAGGTGAGAATGTCTAATAAGCATGTCTGTCTGGTGTCTTATGTGCAAGTAGAGTGCTACTAACCAAAACTGCTAAATTAAAGTCTTTGGCAATCATCTTCAGCTCTGTAGCAACCTGCATCATCAAGGACATGCCTGCGGAAAACAAGAAACGATAACGTCCGATTGGATAACTACAGCACGACGACAACAGGGTTAATTGAGGTCAAGTTTATGGTTTGTCCACCTTCGTTCTGTTTTCCTCCAAGCATATAGGTGAGCACAGCAGAGACTGAATCCACGATCACAGCTTTGACTGAACCTCGCCCTGCACTACTCTAGAAGAGATGAAAGCACCTATTGTACATGACAACTGGAGCATGCTTGACTATCAGTGGCCTGAAATATAACACACACTTACCCTCTGGAGACCACCAGCTCTTAGATCCTGAAGGCAGGACAGCAAGGAGAACACATCAAACGCTCTGAACACCCTGATCCTCTGAAGAGCATCCATCTGTGTGTGCAGACACCAATGAAAGATTCCTCTTTGAAATTACTTTGGTGCTGGGTATAAAAAAAAATTAACAGAACTGGGTCATGTATGCTGGTTTGACTGCTGATGCAGCAAAAAACAAAAACTTAGTATTCAGTGGAAGATTTATTGATATTTACATGAAACTGTCTACAGACTAATTGGCCAAAGGATATCACCCTGCATACTTTTATGTGTGTATGTACATTATTTTTGTTGTTTTATTGTCATTACTGTGTAACTATTCACAAAACATTTGGTCACAAAAAAAAAAAAATGTGACGGTGCCAAGTGAAATTAGGTTTATGTGCCTTATACAAACTGGATTATAGAATCAGGTCTCCAGGTAGTGTGTAATACCTGCTCCACCTTTTTGCCGGTTCTGGCTTGGAGCATCTGAAGGAGGCGGCTGGCGCTGATCCCACCGTTCGTGCAGATGTACAGAGCGTTCTGCTTAAGCTCGTGTGCTATGCTGACAGCTACACTAAAACACAACTGATGGGTGAAAAGACAAAGCAAAGTGGTTCATAAAATGCGACTTGCGCTCTTTTTGTACTCCTAATACCAGAACTTGCTGCCACAGGCCAGTCTTAGACTAGAATAAGCTATTCACTGAAGGATCCCTATGTGAATATGTCTATGTGGATTATGTGCACTGAGTCATTTACATGGATCAGTGTATTGGGTTACTGGGATAAAGTTTGAATGGACTCGCCTGTGTTTTGCCTGTTCCTGGACCTCCAGCCAGCTCAGTGATCTCTCCTGTGTACAAACCAGAGTCGAGCAGCTTATCCACACTTGAGAGAGACAGAGAGACTTTAAAAACACCCAAAACAATATAGTTCCACACCATTTACAATTCCCACATACAATACTGTACATAATATATTGGTCCTAAACACTAATATTACCACATTTCAAAAGACAATATAAATACTTGAGTGATCATTTGCTGTTACATACTTAATAACTACTTTCCTATGTGGATTCTCACCCATGCTATGGTGTCACAGGAGAACAACCTTATCCTCAACCTCTCAGACCTTTTCCCATCTCCCCAAAATCAAAATTCACATAAGGATCATCAGCAAAAACCATGAAACACTACATTGCATCCATGTCACATCCAACCCAGTCACGTGCGAACAGATCCACCCCTGAGCACCACCAGCCTTAGTGCAGTCCAATTTGAAAGACTGGAGTGTGTGTGTGTGTGTGTCATGCAGTCACCTGGGGTTCCCTGTGGAGAGGATGGAAGTGGAACTCAGTAGCTCATCATACAAGTCTGCTCCAGCCACCGGAAACGCCGCGTGCTGAGCCAGAAGCACCCGGCGAAAAGCCACCAAGGCCTGGGCCAAACACAGACACCTTAGCAACGGCAGCATCAGTATGACACTCCTCATTCAGCTCCTGCTTGTTTGCATCACTGTGTTTATTTGGAAGGTTAATGCAAGATTGACTAGATTATCACTACTGATTCAGCACCGTTCTGCAAGCTAAGGTCATTGCTTCCAAAACTGGTGACTGGTATTTATTCACATTAATAGCAAGTTTGTTATATACTGAATCACTTCAATTGGTAATTCATTAATTAAAACCATAATCTCAAGCCATGATGCATACGAATAGTTACATGTACTGATACATATACTGAACCGTGCAGCCTTCCACAAACTTATCAATATGTGACCACTACAAACCTTGTAAGACACTGAGCATTTCTGTGCCAATTCCTCTGCATCAGATGAGACAAGGTCCTCAACTGAAAGACCAATGAACGAAGTTTGAACAACAACAAAAAATCAGTCATTTATCTTCTGCTAAATAGTGGCATCAAGCAGGTTTGTCCCAATAAAGTGCAAGTGCAGTATTGCAGATGCCAGTTTGTACAGCTGCCAAGCATGATTGACAACTGCCCGTCATAACTCATTGCTGTAGCCTAGATTATATATTTAGCCTAGATTATATATGTTACACTATGGCCTTAGAAGCAATATTACTGGATACTCTTGAATAAGAATTTTTATTAAAGGTTTAGCTAAAATAGGATAGAATCGACAGTTCAACATTTCCATCTTATCCAAGAGTAAAAAGTGTTTTTAATTCTAACTTTTGCATGCAAAATCTTCTATCGCATTTTCAAAATATGCATAAAAGAGGTGTCGTCGGACAGCTGCCATTCGTGACACTCCAAATAACTGCACTAGTTACTGCTAGATATTTGTCGCGGTCAGCTGACCGTGCTGAGCGCAGGTGTGTTGGGGAGTGAAAACCTGTTCTAATGTCCTCAGCTTGTAGAGCCTTTATTATTTCCTCACTTAACCCCGGACAAATGCCTTCTCTCAGTATCACCATGACACCTTCAGGAATAGAATTCAAGCACAGATATTAGCGGGGATTGTAGATATTCACATTAGATAAGATATACAGGTACGTTAGCGTAACCCATTAGCAAGAAATTGTGAGCAACTTTGTAGCAGTTGCAAGACAGTAATTAAAAACAAATATAGCAAACCTAATTGCAGATTATCATACCTTGTCGTCGCACACATGTGCATTCCTTAATAAACGTGACTAATATTAATAGCTTCTTATGATCATTTTAATCTCCATTCGTTATTCCAAAGAGCTGCTGTAGACTCGCGCCTTATTTTGACTGCAGAACAAACGCTTAATCAGTTTGACACGGCATTCGCCCAATCAATATCGTTTTCACTTAAGTAAAGTTGCATAACCCAATGAAAACACACCTTGTAAAAATGAGTCCCGCCCCATAACTGAAAAAAAGAGTGACGCGATGTTAGTGGTTAATGGTAAACAGTGACAAATAATACGTCGTAGTTAAAGAACGTAGCTGGGTTAGCAAACTAGCCAGCTCTCTTGAGCAACTGGACTGCTCGTTGTATTTCAAAAAAGACCTCGGTTGAACTCTTTTGAAGTCCGTAGGGACAGGCAAATAATGGGAAGGAGTATCGGCTACTCCTGTAATGTTGCAAGCCTTGTTTGCTGTCGCCCAGCCCAGGTCTTTACTCGCTTGGTGTGTCCATCTATAGCATTAATCTGTTAGCTAGCTAGCTTGCACACGACCCATCTGCTATTGGCGTACAGATTCTGAGCGAAAATGGTGAGTTGACGTTTCCAAGCTACTGTTGGTAGCAAACTGCTTGCTAGTGTATTTTACAGGCTCTTTTCCCAAGCACGAAAACAGTTTCACGACACACGTTCGAATCCAGTTAGCTGGCTTTAGTTAGCTAAGCAGCACGTTGTTGTGCGACTGCAGGCGTTATTAAATATTCGAGTTTTTAAAATCACGTTAGCTGGCTAAGATACTAGGGACGCTAACTTCTCTGGCTAGCTAAATGCAACTTATTTGGGTAAGATAGCTAACCTAAATAGCTATATAAATAGGTAATGCTAGCTGTATAATAGCATAAAAGGGTGACTCAATTCTATTCGGATATCGCGATCATAACAACAAAAAGGTATTGGATTATGTCTGTAATTCCAGTAGGTAATAAAATAGTAACATTACCATGTAATGTGTATCCAAGATAAGATGGCTATGCTAGCTAGCTATCGTTACACCTTGTGTAGCATGTCAGCTCTGTTGATGTAGTTGGCCAACATACCACTTAGCTGGCTGGTTTGTTGATTTTTTTTTAATATATATATTTTTAATTCTTTGCCCATATATCTGAAATCACAAATATAATAATCATTCAACATGGTATGTTAAATTTTTGAGTTGTTGTAAATGCAACGTTGAGTGATTTTATGGCGCAGTGATTCTAGTCGTCTGCTATAAGAAATTAGCCATTAACAGGAAACTGCGATGAGGCTAACCTTTAATCCTAATAAATGTTCTGAAACCATAAAGGTGAATTCTTTAGGAATTTGTGGTGTAAGGTCCCCCATCCCTTTGCTTGATTTGATAAGACCGGAAATGTTAATGTTCATGATGCGTCTTTACATATTATGACATTGGGTGTTTCATTAGCTTTGGAGGCTAGTTTCAGTTCAGAATTTTATTAGTGGGTGTGGTTTGTCTATAACTCTTTAATTCAATACTTTCTATGAAGTACACATGGTTTTCGAAAAGGATGACAAAGCATATCGAAAGCCGGTTGAGATTGAGCATTGATACTAGGCCTGGAAAGCTTGACATTTAAATTTTACTCGGCTAGACATTGCTTTTCCCTATGCAAACCGAAGGAAATAAGATTGGCTCCAAAGCTGTATTTGTTAGCAGTAAAATTGGTTGTGCGTTGCTCTCAGTTTCTAATGCATGCTGTTTTGCGATCTCTTTTGCCATCAAGGAACACTGAGGATGTTCTGTAACATTACAGACATCTTTTATCTTGTGTGAAGTCAGACATCTAAAAGCAAAAATGTTGTTTCTCTTTGAGAACCGGTCATGAACTGCCCCCCCCTCCCCCTAATTTGCAGCACGTGGGACACTCCTTTCATAATAAGATATTAGAACATGATTGTTTTGGCATATTGTAAGATGTAGTATGGTTTACTTGTATTAAAGATATGTGCATTATCAAACATCTGATTATTGTAATGCATGAGGCATGCTTTTCCATTTTATTTTTTTTTTTGAGAGATCCAGACTGGTCTTTTGCTCTGGTGTGCATGTGTGCAGGTATTCTTGTTAAATCCTCTGGAGAATTTGAAGACCTACATAAGTAACCGTCCTCCACTGGTCATATTTATGGTCAGTGTAAGTGCTGTGGCCATAACTTTCCTTACAATCGGATATTTCTTCAAGATCAAGGAGATTAAATCACCTGAAATGACAGAGGTAGGGAGCTGTTTTGTTAATTTATTTATTTTCCTCTTTATTTAAACTTACTAGGTGAGCCAACCATGGATCACACAGGTTAGCTAATTAATTGGTCTGGGCTTGGTGGGCAAGCACATTCATTGCATGTAATTCTAAAGGCCACACTTGTGGGAAAAGCTGGAAAAAACATTTATCCTTGTTAAACCAAACAAACAGAATATAAATACATAAACATAAATAAGCACATTCATGTAGTTACACTGAGCTGGTGTTCAGTATTAACTCATCACTAAACTGTTACCATTTAATGTTCTCCACTCCCAGTCTGTGACCTGTAAACTGTAACTTCTCAACCCATCTGTATCCAGCTACCATAGAAACAGAGTGCACTGATATACTTTAGCTTGGCAAAGGCTGCTCTCAAATAACATGCAACCGGATGTCTGTCCAGGACTGGAACACTTTTCTCCTTCGCTTCAACGAGCTGGACTTCTGCATCTCGGAGAATGAGACGCTCAAGCATGGGCTGAACGAGTCCACCACCCCAGAGAGCACGGTGACGAGCGGCCAGTCGCGCTCCAGCACCCAGTCGCCCCTGGTGCTGGAGGACCCAGGCCCCATCAACATCTCCGTCCCCATAACCCTCACGCTGGATCCCCTGAGGCCGTTTGGGGGCTACTCACGCAACATCACGCACCTGTACGCCACCGTGGTGGGCCAGCAGGTTGGCCTGGCAGGTAAGTCATGTGAGAGAGATGCAACCAAACGTGAGCTTGAGCCGAGCCATAAGGAGTGGAAGTCAGGTGGTCGTTGATTTTGCTGGGTACCTTTTAAAGCCTTTTTCCTCTTCCTTTTGTTTGTAATCTAACATGGTTTTGTTAATCGGTAACAGCAAAACTGTAAGCCTGTTTGAAACAGAACAGGATGGTTACATTTGCCTTGTTTTTTGAGCCAAGATGATCAGTTAGTATAGATAAGTAATTGAATAGTGTTATGTTTTTTTTTTTTTTTTTTTGGGAGGGTGGGTGTTCTGGTTGGTGTTTTTTAAACAAAGGGAAAAGCTGATCATCTGTATATTCCTCTCACATAATTTATTTGAAGCTTTTCAGTGACTTCCTTTAGTTTCATGTATGTTTTTATTGAATGTCCTTATGTCCATATAGGCAGGGAAGCCCACGAAGAGATGAACATCACCTTCACTCTTCCTGCATCCTGGAACTCTGATGACTGTGTCCTGCACGGCCATTGTGAGCAGGTGGTCTTCAGCACCTGCATGACGATCACTGCAATCAGCAACGTCTTCCCTGTTACAGTGTGAGTTGCTGCTCCCACATGCTGCAAGGCTGTGCCTGCTGTTAACTTCGTGTTTGTTCTCTAATATTGACATGGTTTCATGTTGTTCAGTCTGCTTCATGGTGCATGTTGAATAGATGAGGGATTGTTAACATCGTGTCCATTGTTGCCATGTCTAAACAAAAGGAGTAAGAATCTTTGTTCAGTGTTCATGACCTTTCAGCCACCAGTTCATCGGTAATGTTAACACGGGTTTAACCTGCCCCCTTAATGACATGATGACTAAACAAAACTAATAGACAAGCTCTGTAATAATCAAAATTAACATTCCATTTTATATCAATTGCTCAACAATTGCTATTAAGAGATTCATACAGAAAACAGTCCTTTGGTATTACAAGAGTAGGAAACTAAGTAGCCAGTTTACTAAGTAACAGGAAAAAAAGAATGAAGGAAAACCAACACAACCTGACCAGGATGAATTCTCATTCATACCCACTAGAAACACTGTGTTTAGATTGGAAATGTACCAAGCCTTCCTCTGTAAAAGACGTTTCTTGGGGTCACCAAGCCTTTAATTGATTTACCATATCCAGAATCATGAAATGTAATGAATTAGCATTCTACAGGTTTAGTTTTTTTGTTGTTCATGCCTATTCCTGTCTGCACATTTATGTTCACACATCCTGTCATTTGGTTTCCCCCACATAGCTGAGTCCACAAGTAAACCAGAAAAGTCGACCAACAAGTTATTCTTCCTCGGACTCATCAGATCAGTTTATGATGAGTGTCTGGTTGTTCTGTGCTGCAGTTATATATAATTACAAACTACACAACTGAGAAAAAAAAAAAAAAACACTTATTGCACAAATACCGCTTTACCCTCTAGAACAGAAATGCTGACGCATTTGTCTATTAAAAGCCTCGTCACCACAAATGCACATTACTCTTACGTAGATGTAGAATATTAGGAATTTCTGAAATTGATATTTTATATTTTGAACCCATTTTCTTAAAATAAAAAGTGATATAATCTCAAGGCAAAAATAAAAGGAGCTGCTGGTTCTCATTCAGAGCTAAAAATCTGACTGAATCCTTCAAATGTTGTGGCTCCTCCCCCAGGCAGCCACCTCACTGTGTCCCAGAGACGTACAGCAACGCAACGTCCTGGTACAAGATCTTCACCACGGCGCGGGACTCGGACACCAAGTACACGCAGGACTACAACCCCTTCTGGTGTTACAAAGGTGCCATCGGCAAGGTGTACCACGCTCTGAACCCCAAGCTCACGGTCATTGTGCCAGACGTGAGTGCGCACACACAAACATACAGCCTGTTCTGGACATGTTCAATATAGGTGTGCTAATCTTGAGCTGTTGCTTTTTTTTTTTTTTTTTTTTTTTTTTAATAGAAATTTATATGAAATTTTTTTTTTATTTATGTTATTATAAAAAAAATAAAAAAATGCGGAAAATTTAAAAAAAATAAATAAATGCAAA
>JAOYMR010000002.1:3089803-3120329 GCA_025802075.1 Tenebrosternarchus preto
CCGTGCCATCTGGGTCCAAGCCCTTCCCAGGCAATATCATTCAAGAAAGCAGAATGACGGAAGAACAGGCAGCAGCACTTCAGTGTGTCATCACCCAGTGTTACACCATTCGATTTTCTCCAGTACCTTTCTTGTCGGTCGCATGCAGAAAAAAACTCCACCAGGCTACCTGTGATCCATACGGTGGAGGGGAGCTGAGGCTCTCCTCTAAGTGGACTGATGGAGGGTGTGCTTTGTACCTTCTCTTCACCCTTGTCTTTTGCCGCTCCATCCTGGAGAACCTTCAGTAGTGTTAGCATTTGACGTTTGATGCCAAGAGAAGATGGGCCAGCAGACTGTTAATGTAGGCGATGATTTTTTTTTCTTTCTTTCCCTCCTCGTTTAAATGAGCCTGTTGTAACCATATCACTTAATTTTTTTTTTTTCCTTTCTCGTTGGATTTGTTTGTTTGCCTGTTTGTTGTACACCCAGGATGTGTAAAACACACTACATGGATGCGAGGCTCAGTTCATGTCCTCATTGTTTAAATAAATGAATGAATGAATGCTATTAAAAAAATGTAATAAATAAATAAAAAAAAAAAAACTAAAAGAGACCAACACCCAAAGACCTGGAGTATGTTGCTTGAATTGAATTGGATTTATCATTTACCTGGTTTATGTGATGCATTAGTTATAACTGAAAGGTACGGTTGGAAGTGACTTAAATAGAAAGGGCCATTTCTTGGTGATTCAATTTACTGTGTACAAATTCTGACAAATTTTGCAGGCAGTGATTCATAATGTTGGGTTACATCTCTTGGATTACATCTCTAGTTATTTTACTGGCACACTGAATGACTGAATGTACTTGTAAAGGCTACAGCAGACTTGGATATAGCGCTGCATTCATAAAGCATAATCACTTGAGTGATTACCATCCAATTGAAAATGTGATGTATTTAAAAATACTGTAATTTTATTTTAGCATTGATAATTTGCCTCAATCATTTCTCGATTTTTTTTTTGGTTTGTTTGTTTGTTTCTGAAAACATCTTCAGTTACATTGTAATACAGTCAATTTGTGATTCTCAGAAATGTTCTTTTTTTTGTTTATGCCATTAAGTAATCACCCCCCCCCCCCCCGCCCTGTTTACCTAAAGCAAAGTCTCCCATGCACTTTCTCCATACCAATTGTTCTGTCATTACGTAACACATCATACATGTTTTAATACATGATGCATAATTTTTAAGTTTGTGCATAGTGCATTTATAATTGTTTGGCATTTTTGGAGAGGAAATATCTTGAGTGTGGGCTTGCTGCTTCAGTCCTTGGGTTTTTCCATCAAAATTTAGGTAATTTGTTTTATGTTTCTGTGTGCTCTCAGCAGCCTTGCCTTAATGTCATTTCATGCTTAGGCGAACCAGATTTTGCCTTGTTTTGTTCCTGTTTAGAGTTTTAAAATTGCCTGAGTTTGACTAGGCTGAATCTTTGTTCCCAACTCCTCTGTGTTATTTATGCCATTTTTCACGTTGTGGCCTAGCTCTTCATTAGCATGTCATATGCTGTCGCACCACTACTGTGCCTTTGCACTAGGCCGCTGCATCACCTGTGTAACTGGCATGATCATTTTAATGCATTTTGCAAAAAATCAGTAACTGAGCGACATAATTTCAATGATTCACTTTCATTTAAGTCTTGTAACGTCAAGTTAAAATGTTTTTTTTCCCACTACACATTTAATTTCTTATAAAATGTCAGAAGTTCAAACAGCTTGTCTTTCCTATTTTGAATGACTGAAGTGCTGCAATCACCATTAGTTCACTTCCTAAACTGAGCATTACTTCAGTATTGGTTCAGATTAATCCTGCTTTTAAAGCATGTGCATACTGGCCATAAGAACAGCTCATCTTGGTTGTAGAAGCAAGGGGTCACTCACTGTAAAATACAGATGTTTCAAAAAAGCAATATTTCATACTTGGGGCACTTATATGTGCAATGAAGTTGCCATGCTTATGTTACCAGAGAGTTAAGTCCTTTATTTAATGTAAAAGGATAAATGGCCATGGTGAATTCATTTTAGTTGAGTGGAAATTACTTTGAGGAACTTCTTTTTGTTCTGTGATAGCTAAGAACTTGTAATTGAAACCTTAAAGTTAAGATCACCGATACTTTAGGAAACCACGTGTGTGAAATTTTTTTTGTTTTGATTTTGTTTGTTTTCCTTCTTCATTGAAAGCAACAGGAAATGTGAAGTGGGTTCCATTGATGATGCCTGTAGCTTGGATCACATTGATCTAGTCCCCTGTCTGGTTTCCTTTGGTTTTTAAATGTTGAATGAAAAAAGTGGCACTCTTCTAATTTAGTTGGTGGTGGTCTTCAAGGCTTTGGACTTCAGTAGGGTCCTAGTTTGTTTGGTTTTTGTTTGTTTTTTGTAAGCAGAATCTTTCAGTGTGATGCCCTTGCAATTTTTTTTTTCACTTGTCTTGATGCATGATTGTAAATGTTCTACCTGCTGACCAATTGTTAAAAAGACAATCCCACTGTTCCTGTGCTGGTTGTAAAATACTGTAGGCACATGCTTCGCTGAATAAAATCAACCAACAAGCAGCACTGTGTCCTGTTTGTCTCATGGTCTGGTTGTGTGCACCAACCACAGCAGACACGCTTTTGTTCTTGATTATTTCAGTTTATGGATTGTCATTCGATGGAAACCAAGTAATTTTTTTTCATCCGAGATCAAAGTTGGTCAGTCAATGAAACATACATTAGCCGAACGCTTAGAGTAATGATATTTTCTTTCCTGGAAGCAGAGGTTTCGCGTTGTGTCTGGTGGTGGTGGAGGGATCAGCAAGATCTAAGGTGGTTGGTGAGGAAAGGGCAGCCCTTATGATCGTTTGGGTCAAGCTAATTCTATTTTCTCTCAGTAAAAGAATTGGCGGCTGCCTACGCCAGACTACCTGAGGAAAAGCTTTCACCTTTTAGTGTATTTCTTTTTTTTTAAAATAAGATGGGTGTATACGCCTTGTTAGGAAAGTGGGCGCTTTTAACAGGACGCATAAAGTAGAAAAAGGCGCTGTCGAGTGAGCAGCGTTCAGACGACATGAAATTATTTACAAAAATAATACGGTATAATCCGAAGCACGTTGTTGGCTGGTACATGTCAAGCACAGGAATTTCCTTCGATGAAATTAAAACAGTTCAACGTTGGCGAGACCCACGTGCACTGACATTAGCATCAGCTATGGAGTAACTCCACAAAACAACAGGACAAGATCACAGCAGCGCAATTTACAACATATCCAACAGTAATAATAAGGATAATGTTACTTCTGTTTGTCCCTGTCTTAAGATAACATTACTTTCGTAGGCCTACAACGTCACTATGCCATGATTATACTTTTAATGTGTCCAGCGTCTAAGGGCAGGACTTTCTTCGTAATGGAGCAAAGCGGTCGTTTCCGTAGCTATTCTATAGTTTATAAACAATACAAACACATAGAAACAGATATTAACAATTGTTAGTAAATTTCGTGACAAGTAAGAAATATGAACTCCATCAAATTATTGTCCCCCCATCTGCCTGTATTTGGAAGAGTACTCACATACAAAGCAGCGTTAAATGAAGAAATATTAGGTGGTTTACTACTAGAAAAAGTGAGAAAGGTTGTACAAACTCATGACGACAACGGGTTTCTGAACCATCATTTGCTTTTTACGCATTTTTAAAATCCAGACTTTTGTAACAGAACAGGAAATACACCAATACATGTGTTTTTGATCAACAACAGCCATGGATATACAATAATCACCGCAGTCGCACTGTCTGAAAACAAAAGAAATCAGTTTCCACGAGCTATCTGGCACATGGGTTGTGACGTTGACCGCACTGCCCCTCTCCTAGGAAACCTGTGCGGAGTATCTGGGAGGAAACACATGCCACGCTATCCGTCCCACCAGGGAGGAGGGGGCACCTGCGTAATGTGACCTCAGTTTTTCCTTCTCACTATTTGCAGAGTTCAAGATGAAAGCACAGAGTTGCTCTTGTCCCAGCCAAACCCTGGAACGTCTCTTTGCTTAGCTGAATGTAGAGAACTGGAAGTAGCTGAATACAATAACAGACAACAGCAAAGACTCTTAGATCTGTGTCCTCTGTGCTCCACCTGCTGCCTTATCGTGTGCCTGACACACACACACACGTGGAACAAGTGTGTGTGTGTGTGTGTGTGTGTGTGTGTGCTCGCGCGTGCGTGTGTACTCTGGGAGCGCAGCTGGAAGGAAGACAGAGCAGTATTTACGAAGAACAGTCTCTGTCTGCGTGGATATACATAACATCACAAGGTAAGACCAGGAGTCTTTAAATTTAGAAACATATTCGTGTGCTGGTAGACCACTGAGGCAGTGAAAGTTGAAATGCTGAATCACTTGTGACATTTATGTTAATTGAAATTTCTCTCGCACCCACCCTCTGACCCACGTATCTGAAGTTGTTGTTCCTTAGCTAGGTATTATTGTACCATTCATCAACATGTAGCAGGTAATGTGTCTGCCATTAGCTACAGGTCAGCCAATATAAAATAATCACACTCGAAATAACCATCTGCTTATGGCAGGAGCAGCGGGAACTGAATGGATGGCACCAGCAGACAAGCATGCTGAGCTCTGTGCTAATGACAACACTTTGCATGAGGCTTGGAGTCACAGCTGATTGTGTGTTTGCTGATTGATCCTCTGCTTGATCTCGTCATGCTTGCCGGTGTTGTCAAATAGGTTCTGAGATACTGAGCAGGATCTGTTACATTGTTGTTTCATGTCATTTCGTAGACCACAGAGTGCTTTGCTTTGTAATGCCTTTCAGAATTATGCCCACATTTATACAAGATGGTTCCCGTTCATGTCCTTACCTCTGTTGGAAGAATCCAAGTACTAATCATTTGCTGCATTAAGCTCAGCGAGTGCCTACATAAAGGAAAGCACGTAATCATCCCTTAGCCTTCAGTTCGGAACAGGCTTGGGGCCGTACAAATGAGATAACGGTGATGCATTGTGCCTGGGTTTGAAGGGCAGGTCAATAGTAAACCCTTTAGAGCGGGGCAAGACTCTGGAAGGCCTATAGTCAAAGATCCACTAACAGCCAGCAGAGGAACAGGATGTTTTAGAAAGAACTGGGCTCCTGTCATGTGACCAGAGCAGCAGCTTGGCCAGAAACACACTGACATTTTGTGCTGATCCCAGACCAGGCTGGTGGAGAAGAGGAAGACCATTCTAGAGTAGAGGCAGTGTTGGGAAAAGTTTCCTTTTCCCTTTTGTTACTGTCAGCCCCTGCTGTTTCTCTCAGGAGATAAACACTCCTCCCCCTTACTCTCTCTCTCACCATCACTTTCTGTCTGTGTCTTTGTTTGCCAACAGCTTTTAAGTAGATTTGCCCTGAACAGCTGCCAAGGCGATTAGCCTGGAGCCACCGCTCTGTGGCTAATGGTATAAGGGCAGTGTTTCTTCCACCTTTTGTTCTGCAGTATAAGGGAAAAGTGGAAGGGAGGGGAGCTGCACAGGTCAGAAATGAATATTCACAGGGAGCACTGGTACTTTAAATAGGGAAGTTTATTCCACACTGCATGTTGAAATGGCAATAAGATTTATTCATTTAATAGAGACAGTTATGTCGTGTGAATTGTGCCTTGAGTGGTTCTAACAGTGTTGTCCTTCTAAATGCCTCAGGATAAACAGTGTAACTGGTTCTTTTGAGGAATGATTGCTTGTTAGTTAATGGCAGTGCACCAATTTTTCTTAATGTATCATTAATGAATACATCCTGTTTATAGGTTTGGCTGGCAGTTCATTATCACTGATCTGACCCCACACACACTCTGATGTTGCTGGGCTGCTGGATTTTAGATCTTCCTGCTACACACTCAACTCTGCCTGAGGCCTAAATGGCAGCAAAGTACAAAGGGCATTAGGTCACATGGAAACATAAACACACTCAGTCGCTTAATCATAAAAGAGCTGTGTGTGTGTGTGTGTGTGTGTGTGTGTGTTTGTGTGTTAGAGAGAGAGAGTTAAAGAAAGAGAGTCTGGCAGGTGGTATTATTCTCATGACTGCTTTCATGAGAACCACATCACCAACCATGTTTAAAGCCAAATAAAACATGGCTACGTTAATCTGTGAAGAGGGTTAGGAGTGGGTTTTACTCACCATCGTTTTCCTGGCTGTTTCTGGGACAAAGCTCCTCTTGTAAAGTAACATTACCTTGAAACTGGCCTTGAAGTTCTTATATTTATACTTCTGACCTATAGCCTTCTGAGAAGAGAGTCTTGAAACAGAAATTATTTTCCAAGAGTTTTTAATGAATGTGAATACTGAGACAAATAGGTCCAACCCCTTCCAGTTGAGGGAGGGAGAGAGAGAGAGAGAGAGAGAGAGAGAGAGAGAGAGAGAGAACCGACTATATCTCATCATGAAGACTACAGCAACTTTAGCTCCACTGCAGCACTTCACCACTGACAGGAAGCAGTGACCATGCAAAGGAGAGGGTCATTGTCCTTTGTTTTGTGAGTGTAATTTCCTTGTCTGTGGTGTCTTAACTGATGACTATGTGATAAACAGCTCTGCAGCTTTTGGGTGATGTAAAACAACAACAGCATAATAGGGGTGTCACAGCAAACTGCCTCCCCAAGGAGAGACGAACACTAACGGCTCTTAAACTGACCGATACTGATGGCAAATGCTTACAGCTCACAGTCACGGATCACCAACTCATTTGTTGCTACAAGTGAGCTTGAGGCCTTTTCTAAAATGTCTCTTATGTCTCTCGCGAGCAGCCAAGAATAACCAATACTCACATGAAACATGAGAAAACTCTGCCATTTACATTGTATACCTACGTCTTGTTTTTGTTATAATAGTGTGCTACTGAACCATGACAGACTCCATGTTTGGAAATGCAAACGACCAATGGGTGTGCCCCAACGACCGGCAGCTAGCCCTGAGAGCTAGGTGAGGCATTTGGCTCCCCATGTCTGTGCAGCGGCATAACGAGGGTCGATTGTTACTAATCCAGTGTATGTCGTTTCTGGGTACGTCCACATGCACATGAACGCGCTCCGACAGGCTGCACAGGGGCTGGTCGGTGCACACGTTCCAGACAGAGAAGCAGAGGAGGAGCCAGGTGCTCGATGAGCAGGAGCTGGAGACCATCCAGAGCGTCATCCGCAGGGCAGAGCAGCTCGACCTGGCCGAGCTGCAGAGGATCGGGTAGGACACTCTTCTCTGCCTTTTTTTTTTTTTTTTGCCATTGTTCTCTTCTAAGGCCCGGAAAATGACATCACGGGTGTAGCACTTTGATACAAGCCGTTTTTAAAATGTGCATCTGAGCCTCTTCTCCAAGCAGAGGTTATAAGTTTTACTGACAGTGTTGCATCCAGCAATGTTAAAACTGGTATTTTTCAATTATTAACCGCCATTTACAATTATATGTAGCACAGCTGCGCCAGACTTTCCCCTGTAGTGCTTAAAAAAGCACTCAACAATCCTCAATGTATCTCATTTTCACAATGAGAGCATTCATAGTTTAGTTGGGCTTGGTCTTTATATAGTTTTTGTTTATTCTGAACATGTTTTGAGTTAATTTTTTAATCACAATTGCTGTTGTACACCGAACATAAAAATCCGCACAAATAAAATCAGTAAAGTGTAATAGTCATGATTTTAGACTTGATTTAAGGCTTTTTAAAGTAATACCTAAAGACATATGTGACTTTAAATTGCTGCTCACTCTTTGGAATTGGACATTAATCATTAATTATTAGAATTAGACGTAATAATCATTCTGTATAAAAGCCCAGTAAGAAAGTCTGTTTCATCAAACTAAAGCCAGCGGCTGTGATATGCACCGTTATATATTGAGAAACAGCCATTTTACTGTGGGCTGAGTAAAATCCACAGCTGGCCTATACTGGGGGCCCATCATGTAGGACCCTTGCATTTGTACAATGATTGAGACGAAAGCAAACCTAAAACGTGCGCTCAGGGATCTTTTGTGTTTTGTAGGCGTCTAATGGAGCGTCTGGAGAACATGCAGAGGGCTGCGGTGGGGAACGGTCTGAATCAGTGTCTGCTGTGCGGGGAGGCTCTAGGGCTGCTGGGAACTCCCTCTGTCTTCTGCCTGGATTGCTGCAAGGTACAACATACCACCTGGCCAACAGGTCTTGGGGACTGTTTATTACTGTTCTTCTCCCTTTAAAGGAATGAAGCTATAGAAGAGTAATTCAGTGAGGTGAGAAAGAAAGCATGCAATAGCACTAAGCTTCCATAAGCCAGCAGTAGAGAGCTACACAAATAAAACCTGAATGTTCTTTGGGTTAAGTTATTCTGATGCCGTTTCCCAGTATAGCCACCAGGGGGCAGCGTGCGATTAAATTAAATGCTGACTGCCTGATCGCGCCTGTAGATGATATTTGTACACAGCACTGAGGTTTTCTTTAGACTGTTTGTCTATGGCCCTGCCCAGATTGCAGAGACAGTGCTTCAAGATGGAAATAGTCATACAACATGCCTCTGGATGGACACACAAAATGTGTGTGCACATACACGCACATACATGTACATACATGTACACATGCACACATGCATATGCACAAAACTGCCATTAAACTTGCCATTAGAAGAACCATGGGTCATAATGGACATGAGCTGTTTACCCATAAATCTTTGCACGGTGATGGTTATAGAAACAATTCCTTCTTAAATACAAAAGATACTTTTAAGTCTAAAGTGTTTATTTTTTAAATGGTCCATAACCAATGTGATACTGGCATCTGTTGCAGATAAAATGTATTGTGGTACTGCTGATATTTAAATATGTTGAGATTATTAAGATAATTATAATTATGCTGCTAGCATCTTAATTACTTTTAAAACGCATGTTTTCATGTTCCCACAGAATGGTGGTTAATTATTTTGTTAGTGCCAAATGGGATATTTCAGGTGCCAGGTGATTACTGGACTGTTTGATTACTGTACATTACTGTACAATTTGCTCAGGGCACAAGGAGGATCCTTTTCCCCCTGTGTTCAGCTATTTCGTTGTTTGTGAGATTCAAGAATGGCTAACTATAAACAACCTTCTCACAGATAAATGATTAACTTCTTAAGTTTTCGGTCACTGTGTCGTTTTTCTTTCCCCTCATGGGGAGCAGGATGGAGAAGGGTGGCTGTTTTGATTGTGGCCTCTTGTGGCCGCTACTAAATCGCAGCACTGCCATCAGTTGTCATTCAGAGCCCAGAAGCAAATTATGTAAAGCACTCATGCTTGGTGTGAGCTTTCTTTCTGAAGAGTTTGTGGAAAATTGAAGGGCCCCCTGAGTGGCTTCTCTCCTTCTCTCTCCCTTTCATTTTCTCTCTCTCTCTCCCTATCTCTCTCTCTCTCATTCTCTCCCTCTCTCTCTCTCAAAACCAATCTAAAAATACAAAACTCAGCAAGGGCATAATTACCATTACATCTCCTGGCTTTTGTCTTCCATTACGGGAAGCTTGATTAAAGGCTCTTTCTGCCTTCCTGTTACAATGCCATATCAAACCTTTAGCATTCAGATTGATTCATGATTTCACCAGAAGCCAATGCAATATCCTGTTGTAATTACATTTCTTTTACCAACGAGAGATTCTGTTTTCGCTAGCATTGGAGGTGGGGATTGTTACATGTCATTCTTCTTACATTTTGTTCAGTTATATATGTGTGGATCCGAGAGTTTTAAATATGTATATAACTTCCTCTTTATCTGTTCCTTAAAATCAGACATTTTTCCAGATCCGTCTAATGGTCTTCGCTTTAATCGGCTTTGTTGCTTATAACTACACTTTGTAATTTCTTGCAATTGCATTTTGTCATTTCTTGAGCACCGTTTTGTAAAAGCTGTAGACCTGTTGAATAAGAAAATGATTTGAAAGCAAACTCTGATGAGAAACAGTTCAGTTGGGACTTTATGATTTAAATGCAGTGCCAGTTTGAGAACAAGATGGGTCTCTGGGAAAGCTAGAGTCAAATGTAAAAATGTATTATATATCATTACATTAGATTATTTATGGTGGCCTTCAGGGACAGTCATTTCTGCAGCATGGGAAACTATGAAAGCTCCCTCTGGAAATGTGCACAATTCATGGGTTTAATTATTTTAGCTTTTAATTATTTTTGTCTTTTGTTTTTGCTTTTTGCTTTTTTTAGTTACTAAATTTGTCTTTTTGAAAGATATAAAAAGGTCTAAACGAGGAAAGTTACCAGCGAGTGTTTGGGAAAGGGGGAATAGTGCAACAGAGAACCTTGCAATGTTCAAGTTGCATGAAATCATCACTCTTGAAGCTGACTGATGAACCTGCTGCCTGTTACAGCACTTTCTCATGAATCAATTTACACTTCATAAGAAACAGACTGACTGACTGACTTTCTTTCTTTCTTTCTTTTTTCTGGTCTTTGCTTTTCAGAAAGTGTGCACCAAGTGTGGGATTGAGACTCCCTGCAGTCCAAAGACTCAGTGGCTCTGCAAGATCTGCAGTGAGCAGCGAGAGGTACACTTACCCTTCCACACTCACCCTGCCTTAGGTCACCATCCCATTAGTTAGGACACCATCCCATTAGTTGTTTTGTTGACTGCTACTACTGGCATAAGTAGATGATCTGAGCATGTTGCTCAAAGCCACATAGTGGCTGATGATGCTCCCTTGATCATCTATAAAGATGAGCAAACTTCAACTCTTTAAGCTCGTGCACGTTCAGAGCTCAGCTCTTTGAGGGCGTGCGCGTTCACAGCTCAGCTCTTTGAGGGAGTGCACGTTCAGAGCTCAGGTCTTTTAGAGCTGGGAACTCTAAAGCAAGGCTTTATCCAAGCAAGTCAAGATGAATACCATTTTGGCTTGATTTAAACTCTTAAATAATTTCCATGGTAGCTTTAGAGGTTTGTATTATGAACCCTAGCTAATCTATGACTATTGTTTATAAGAATGTGTAGAAGAATGTGGTATCTGTGATATTATATCTAGCAGACAATACAAGACTGTGCCAAAAAAAGAAAAGCAGAAGCAGCATCGTAAACAAAGGTGTTCAAGGAAGCAGCTGCTCATTGCCTGTATTAACATCACAACACATGAAACTTGGACTTTACTCATTTTTAGTCTGCTTCATACCTGAAGGCCTTGTAGTGGAAGGCTCCTTAATTACAGCTCTCGTAAGGGCAAACTACATGAAACCGGGGAAAGTGTCTCCTGGATTTAGGTGGCAGATAGTGTCCTGTTGCCCTGACACTCTTTAACATGGACAGCCAGATAGGAGCTCGAGATACGGGGAAGAAATCGTGTCACAGTGCAGATTTTAACAACAATGAATAATGCACAAGTCACTCTTGTCAGAAAAGGGAGGGCACTGTATCCTAAAAAAGTGAGGTTATGTAAAACTTAAAACACGTTTTATTTTAACACATCAACCGTGCACTGCGTCGGGCATCACACTGTCCGACCCGTGCACCCGGAGTTACACGCAAGCCTGCAAGGAGATCGCACCAGTGAGAGGAGCACCTCACTGGGAGTGGGCAGATAATGACAGCCTGCTGTTGAAATGTCCCTGGCTGGATTTGGGAAGAGGCTGATGCCCTCCTTGTGCTCTCTGAGTAGGGGACTCAACCCCCACCTCGCTAACTGACTTCTGAGACGGAAACTGAGACACCCAGTGCTATCTTGGTTTTTCTAGGCTCACCGAGGCTTGCTGTGTGACTTGCTAGCTACAGTGGGCGTAAGCCTCGGACTTCTCTTCAGTTGCATATGGCTTTAGTCACTCAACATATTCTGATTATTATGCCTAGTATTTGTGTATTTAACATGGTGTGCTAGATTTTAAAGATATGTTTGTATAACTTTAATATACATATACACACACACCGGCCACTTTATTAAGTACACCTGTCCAAATGCTCATTAACACAAATGTCGAATCAGCCAATCACATGGCAGCAACTCTGTGCATTTAGGCATGTAAACATGGCCAAGACGATCTGCTGCAGTTCAAACCGAGCATCAGAATGGGGAAGAAAGGTGATTTAAGTGACTTTGAACGTAGCATGGTTGTTGGTGCCAGATGGGCTGGTCTGAGTATTTCAGAAACTACTGATCTACTGGGATTTTCACGCACAACCATCTCTAGGGTTTACAGAGAATGGTTCCGAAAAAGAGAAAATATCCAGTGAGCGGCAGTTTGGTGGGCGCAAATGCCTTGTTGATGCCAGAGGTCAGAGGAGAATGGCCAGACTGGTTCAAGCGGATAGAATGTAAACAGTAACTTAAATAACGAGTTGTAACATGCAGAAGGGCCCCTTGTTGAATCTATGCCACGAAGGATTATGGCAGTTCTGAAGGCAAAAGGGGGTCCAACCCGGCACTAGCAAGGTGTACCTAATAAAGTGGCCAGTGAGTGTATATATAATACACTGTGTGTGTGTGTGTGTGTGTGTGTGTGTGTGTGTGTGTGTGTGTGTGTGTGTGTGTTTGCTCACATTTGGCTTTACATTATAGGTAAAAAAAAAAAAAACTTTGGCAGCTGCATTTTCTTTGCTGTCACAGAATGTCTGTAGCAAGCTCTGTGACGGTCATGTTTCGAAAAGGTCAAGGGATTATTTGTATAAAAGTGTATGAAATACAGGTTCAAAGTTTGAGAGGATTCATATCTCCTCAGTATGAGCTTAATGCAAGTGGTTATTGAATTCATCTTTGAATTTTGATTTTGAGACTGCGCGTGAGGAATTTGTTGAGCTCCTTGTAAAAAAAAAAAAAAAAAAAAGACTAGCAAACAAAACTGATTCCTTTATTAGGCGTGCTTACAACAATCTCTGTAGCACATATAGGGATATTTGTTTTTGCATTCGAATAAAGGTAGGCGGTGTTGGCAAATGCTCAACCAGTTCTGTTCATGTTATTTCTAAGCAAAACAAACGTACATTCTCCGTTTTTACGCCAGTAGTAATTTTGAAGTGAATGTTCTACGTCCTAGTGCACATCTGAGTCAGGATGTTAGCGTGGCATAGTTATACAGTCCGAATGTTCGCGTTGTTTTGTTCTACAGTCAGATTTAATTTTCATGATGCGTAAAGTATGGATAAATCTAACAGTGCACAAAAATTACGTGTTTCTTTTTCTAACGAGCGTCTGTAAAAACGAGGAAATGAACTCGGCCTTGTGCACGAGTTGTCGCCCAAGTGTGTTACGCTTCAGTGGACGATAGACCGGCACAGACGCCGTTGATGGAGTGCGAGAATTGTAATGGGCTGCTGGGAGAGTGATTAAAGAAATAACCGAGTGATTAACGAAAGAACCTAGTGGCTGATTGTTAAGAGAGTCGTGGCTAGACATAGATGCCACAGGATCTTTACAGGAAGTCCTTTGTGTTTTGTTCTCGGCGATCGAGTTTCTCAATTAAACTGCAAATTATCATTGTGAATGTAGGTGTCTGTCATAGAATGATTATTGTCCTCCCATTCAAAAAGGAAAAAAAAAAAACACTGAAAAAGCTGCGGCCAGGGACGCAGCTAACCGGGGAGGGGTGTTTCAACACCCACACTTTATCTGAAACACGATTCCATCCCCTACTCTTTTGTCAGATTAAAACGATACTTTTAGAGGGTATTTTACTTCCCCATCCCAGAACACCTCCACTTTAGAAAAGCTTGATACACGCCTAGCTGCGGCTATACACGTTCTCTGTAACTACAATACATCGAATCGTTAAGGTCTCAAAGTAAACTGTGGTTAGTTAAATGTAGATTAGTTTAGTGAGCTATTATTGGCATACGTTTGTAATAATGGGTCCTTTTGTGTGGAGGGGATCCATCAATCATGATGAATTTGAAAACTAGCTTGGTTCAGTCAATGAAGAACTCGCGTCAGTAACCTACCTCAAAAGGAATAAATAGCTATTAAAGCATAGTCATACCTATGATTCTAGATATATATAATCTATGTAGTTTCCCGGGGTTTAGACATGAATGGCAGTATTTTGCCGTCTTATCTGGTTGGTACGAGGCCCACATACAGAGTCCAGGGAGTTCCTCAGTTCGGTATTATTTATAATGCCTGCGAACCCGTGGAAGATGATGCGTACTCAGCTCACTCGATCAGATCGGCTCCTGTTCTCCAAACTGGACACAGTAGGTTATCAGAGCGAGGCAGTATTGATCTCCCACATACACCCCACCCGCTCCATCCATCCTTTCGTCCGTAAGCGTAACCAACACACGTAGGATTTAAAACGTGTGGTTGCTTTTTCGTTCAGTTCTGCTCACGCGTGGTCTGTAAACCGCTTCCTGGCATTCTCTTTGATGCTGAGAATCCCACTTAGAACTATGACGAAAAAAGATCTTCAGAAAACCAATTACACGTTGGTGTAAAAGGTGATGTCTTAATAGGTTTGGCAAGTCCATTTTAAATGACCGTTTTTGTATGTAATACATTTTCACTTCACTATAGTAAGAGTCTCGAAGCCTAAAGGGCGTTTTATTTGAGTGTTGCATTTGTTCTGTCTCCCATAGTATTATTTTTCAGGTTCTCTTTGTTCATACACTCTAACGCCTTCTCTCACGCTTTGCAATAACAGATGAACGGGCTTGGTTTTGTATTCCAGTGTTGTACGGTTAGGGGTTAGATTAATTTTTTCCACTTTGTAGTGTCTGTGAAGAGCAGGCAGTGATATTTATGCGCAATGACACGAAATACGTATTATTAGGACGTCTGTGGAACGTGTAATTAAATATGAGCTATAGCTCGCGCACAAGTACGCTACGGATTTTTTTTTATTTATTAATTTGTTTTTGCATCAGTAGCTCTAACGAGGTGCATTTTAGAAATGGAACACTTTGCAGTCAGCACACATATATCATTTGTCTCTATTAATTTTTGTTCATTCGTCGCCTGATGCCTTTGGCTTTTATTCTACCTTCTTTACAATCGAGTTTATTATGAATTCGTTCAGATAATGAAAAATGTTTCTGTTAAGCGTGTCTAGGATGCACATGGTTTAAATTTAATCAGCTGGTCTGGCTGTCATTTCCATAAGTGTCCAGAGCTCCAAACACACCTGTGCTAAAGTCGAGCTATAGGCGCTAAATTTAGAAGTTCTCTGATAATCCAGGAGATAATCTGCTGTATCTGAAGGATGATCATGAGAACTGCTATGATGGCGAGTCTAACTCCACACTCTGGGGCATAGGTGCAGTGCGGTCACTCACAGCTTTCAAGTCACCATGAAGTTTATCACTGTGTCATCTGGATGTGCAAACATTTACTGGAAAGCTTTCTCTACACTATATCCTTTATAAAAAAAAATAGGCTGTCCTCCCCTGATGCAAGCCAATTTCCCATAGTTCATTTATAAATCTCAAATACAGCAGTAAACTGTTGGAATTTAGTCCCTCTCTTTCTGTTTTTTCATCAGTGTTTGGCAGCTCTCTCTGTACAAAGAGTTTCAGTAGGCTCCTCAGCCCAAAAGTGATACTGGCTAGATCAATATAGTGGTTTTTGCATGAGCAATCAAAATTGTACTCAGGAAAAATGAACAAATTAGGCTGCATTATGCAGATTCTACATGGAGTTATAGAATATACTTTGCCAAAAAGAGACTCAGACTGGGGCTTGTAGGATGTTGGAGCCATTACTATCACCTGGTGTAACCGATGAGAAATGATACTTTGGTCATGGTGATCAGGTGCAGCTAAGATAAGACCATGAAGATCAACCATACCACAAAAAGTTCAGTTTTCTAGATTTACCAGACTGAGATTACGTATATGGAATTTTGTGAGTTTAACATTTTGTGCTCAGAAGGGAGGGATGGGGAAAGATTGAATTTACCTTCAAGAGTTGAGGTCGCCTTGATATTTTGAGTTCATGACCTCCATTTGAATAATGATGTGTGTTCCAGCAGATCACCAGGTAGAGTGGGTTGAGGAAGGTGCTGGCAACATGTCAAGGTCATGAATCTGGATCCCAGCAGTAAGCACATGTATTGTCATATTGATAAATACATCAGTTGCTCTGAATGAGAGTGTCAGACATAGCCTACATAATTATTATTTACAGCATTTGGCAGAGTCCTTTTAGCGTCATACATACTTTAGCATTGCAACTTCAGACTCATGTCAGTTATAGCTGATAAAATAATTTATGCTATTAATCCAGCCAGACTTATAATGTGGATAGGAAGCCATTATGGTTAAATGTTAAACTGTGCTTTTTCAGAAGACTGCAATGTAACAGTTCTGGTTTTCTGATAGTTCTGTTTTCCCGAGCGTAACTCCACATTTTAGAGCTTGGTGGTTATAATGAGTCCTAGAGTACACAGTGGAGAAGTTATAATGACTGTAATTCTGCTCTCTTTGGAATTACACCAGCCATGCAGTCACATCAGACGAGCTGTGGAACCATTATGGCTGTGGTCATGCAGGAACTGAAATTACACTCTTCATTTTGTTGTGTTCTAGTGGAGTAGCATGCACTATTAGCTCAGTAATGACACACATTCATAATGTGCTTCACAATATGTGACGGTCCTTGCTGAACCTCAGTGATACAGTTGTTCTGCACAACTGTTGTTTTCCAAATGCTGCCTGTATTGCTCCCTGATCGTCTCCAAATGCATGGTTGGTAGGCTGGCACCAGTCCATTTTATTCATATAAGGGCTGTGTCTTCATGTTGGTTCAAAGTGAGAGCAGCATTTGGATATTAAATCTGTGTTGTGACAGGTGTCACAGAAGCTGATGCCTTTGCTTTACTCTTTGTTTTCATTGACTGTGAAGGTCGATGAAGTACTGATTTTGAACTAAGCCCAACCGAAAGAAGAGGACAAAGACTTCGTTATGCCTTTTGAGGTTAAGTTAATTTGCCAAATTGTAGCTGACGCAACGTCTCTGAAAAGAAATGCGCTGATGCAGTTTGCTGTCTGTCAACTGCAGGACCCAAAAGCAGAAAAGGACATTCCAGGTTCAGAAAGTAAACGTTCAGGATTTTGCTCAATCCAGTGATACGGGCTTTGTGATGCATTATTGAGAGTATATACTTAGCAGTATATTATAAATACAACCCTCTTGATGTTATATCATTCAGGACTGGCCTATATTACAGGTGCTGGTCATAAAATTAGAATAGCATGAAAAAGTTGATTTCAGTAATTCCATTCAAAAAGTGAAACTTGTATATTATATTCATTCATTACACACAGACTAATATATTTCAAATGTTTATTTCTTTTAATGTTGATGTTTATAACTGACAACTAATAAAAATCCCAAATTCAGTATCTCAGAAAATTTTTATATTGTGAAACGGTTCAATATTGAAGACACCTGGTGCCACACACTAATCAGGTAATTAACGCAAAACACCTACAAAGACCTTTAAATGGTCTCTCAGTCTAGTTCTGTAGGCTACACAATCATGGGGAAGACTGCTGACTTGACAGTTGTCCAAAAGATAATTGACACCTTGCACAAGGAGGGCAAGATACAAAAGGTCATTGCTAAAGAGGCTGGCTGTTCATAGAGCTCTGTGTCCAAGCACATTAACAGAGAGGTGAAAGGAAGGAGAAGATGTGGTAGAAAAAAGTGTACAAGCAATTTTGCATTTCCTTTGGAAATCAAGGTCCCAGAGTCTGGAGGAAGAGAGGAGAGGCACACAATCCATGTTGCTTGAGGTCCAGTGTAAAGTTTCTACAGACAGTGATGGGGTTCCGTGTCATTGGCTGGTGTTGGTCCATTGTGCTTTGTGAGGTCCAAGGTCAACCCAGCCATCTACCAGTAAGTTTTAGAGCACCTCATGCTTCCCGCTGCTGACCAACTTTATGGAGATGCAGATTTCATTTTCCAACAGGACTTCGCACCTGCACACAGTGCCAAAGCTACCAGTACCTGGTTTAAG
The DNA here is from genome assembly GCA_025802075.1 of Tenebrosternarchus preto. NCBI lineage: Eukaryota > Metazoa > Chordata > Actinopteri > Gymnotiformes > Apteronotidae > Tenebrosternarchus > Tenebrosternarchus preto. Next base: position 3,107,728 of record JAOYMR010000002.1, read on the forward strand.
GGTCATGGTTTCCCTGTTCTTAATTGGCCAGCAAACTCCCCTGGTATTGTGAAGATGCGATATGCAAGACTCAACAATTCAGAAGCGCTGAAGGCCACTATCGGAGCAATGTGGGCTCTCATAACACCTGAGCAGTGCCACAGACTGATCGACTCCATGCCACGCTGGATTGCTGCAGTAATCCAGGCCAAAGGAGCCCCAACTTAATGAGTGCTGTACATGCTCATATTTTTCATGTTCATACTTTTAAGTTGCCAATTTTTAAGCCAACATTTCTAAAAATACTTTTTTTTGTATTGGTCTTAAGTAATATTCAAATTTTCTGAGATACTGAATTTGGGATTTTTATTAGTTGTCAGTTATAATCAAATCATCAAAATTAAAACAAACATTTGAAATATATCAGTCTGCGTGTAATGAATGAATATAATGTGCGAGTTTCACTTTTTGAAATGAGTAACAGAAACAGAAATGAGTCAACTTTTTCATGATATTCTAATTTTATGACCAGCACCTGTATTTTAATCTAATTATATACACTTATTGATTCGTGATGTTGGTTAATGTGAATGTGTTGTCCATTGTCTCAGACTCGTTCAGTAGCTTTCAGCACACAAGAGAAACCACTGTGCTGTCAGACAACTTATTTGCATGTTGCCACCATCTGTGACATCAGTATTACAAAGGCCAATGTTGCAATATTGACGAATAAATAAATAAGAACCCATCAGCTGATTTTTAGGAACACCTGCTCATTTATCTAATTATCTGTTTAGCAAATCATGCTTACATTGTTCAAGAGCATCCCTATCGTGGTCGAGCTGTTTACAACTATGTATTATTACTGCAGCTTTGCAGAAATGTTGTATATAAACTTGGCTTCTAACGAGCAAAGCTGTGGCAAGCAGTGCTGAGGAAGGTAAGATTGAGAGCAAGAGGAAGAAACCTGGAGAGAAAACTAGGCTCATAATCATCACACAATGAATAAAGTTGCAACATGTAATGCAAACTTGAATCTGCTATAAAACCTGTAATGGCAACTTTAATAATGTGATTGTTTGTTTAATTTAATAAAGGGTCTGTTTATGCCAGATGGGCTGATTTGACTGTTTCAGAAACTGCTGATCATTCACAACAAACTTTACAATTTAAATAAAATCATATGAAAAACTAAACGTGTGTGTGGTGAGCTACAGTTCTGTGGGTGGACATCCACTGCTGAGGAGAGAGGCCATAGAAGAATGGCCAGATTGGTTCAAGCTGACAGGAAGCCCATGGTAACTCGAGTAACCTATAGTAACTCAAGTTTTTACAGCCATGTTGAGCAGATATGGGTCTCAGAAAGCACAATCAATTGGTTGGTGGTGTAATGATGTGGAAAATGTGTTCGTGGCACACACTGGGACTGAAACACCAATCATGCATTGTTTGAACTCCTCAGCTTATCTGTGCTCTGTTTCTGATTGTATGCATCCCTTTATGACGACAATTTACCATCTTTTAATGGATACGTCCAGCATGGTAATGTGCTAAGTGTTAAAGCACAAGCCATTCCAAACTTGTTTCCTGACCATGACGATGACTTCGGTGGCCTTCAGTCCACAGATATGAATCCACTAGAGTGCCTTTGGGATGTGGTGGAATGTGAGATTTGTAGCATTAATGTGCAACTGACTAATCTGCAGCAGTTATGCAGTCATGTCAAAATGGACCAAAACCTCAAAGGAATGTTTCCAGCACCAGGATATACTTGGAGAGAAAATATATGGAAATGTATTTTCCATATGGAAATGTATTTTCCAGGGAGCGTGCAGTATAGATTTCAAAAAGCGTATGCAATTTCATGGTTATCCGTATCTATGACACTATTAAACACCCTGTTTCCTCAGCTTCAACCACTACATTCACCCTCACAGTGCAACTTCCAGTTGGCCTGCCTGCTAGTGTCCAGCCAGCTGATCTCTCTTTTCTCCCATTAACAAGTCCGGATTATCAACAAGCCCCAGTGCCCAGGCCTTCCGCCTTTTCCCTGGTTACTCCCTGTTGTCCGACTACCACTCACCAGAGCCGGGTGGCACTAATAGAGTTCTGGCTCACTGGTTCTGCAGCATGAGCATCAAGGGAAGGGTCCCGGTTACCAGTGGTTACACACCTGCAATCCACGGAAACCAATTTCACAAAACGCTGCCTCCCCTGCCCCTGTTTAAATTAGCGATACTATCTTGCCACTAATTAAAATGCCAAGAAAGGAAATTATTTGCTGTGATTGGCCATTCATTCAGCACATCTCGACTATGTCAGAGCACTATAGCCAAGCACCCAGGCAGCAGGTCTCACTGTGGTGTGTGAGGGTTAGAAGTACATTTGTGATTACTGGTTGAACTGAGGGGAAGATATAATGCTAAAAGTTTGCCCTAAACATTATCATGTGCACCTCCTTCATACACACTAGAGATCAAAATTAGAGAACAATGTATGAATATTTGATCTTTTCAGAAATAATGTAATCTACATTAATCAACATTTGAAAGATTTTTTTGTAAGGGGTACACCATGACACGACAGTGTTTTACAAAATAACCAAAGTATATCAACATGAAACCTTTATAAAAAATGTATGGATCATAATTAGAGAACAGCAATGACTGTAGCACAGAGAAAGATTACAACTAAATTTTCTGAAGGTTACAGCAGTCAGTAATCAGTAGGAAGGGTACAGGCTTTTGCTCTGAATGACTTCAGCACATCTGCAGCCACAGGACATCACTAGTCTCTCACACCGCTCTGGTGTGATTTTGGACCACTCTTCTTCCAGTCTCTTCCACAGTTCTGTGACTGTTGTGGGTTTCTTGGCCATAACATGGTCATCAAGGATTTTCCAGAGGTTTTGTGTTGGGTTTAAATCAGGACTCTGGTCATTTAATTGTTTCAATGTTTTCTGTGGGCAGGGGGCCTTGTCCTGCATGAAAATTTCTGGCTGATTGAGTGATGAACACAAGGAAGGAACTAAGTGTTGAAGAAGGGTCTGATACACACTTACATTCACTCTTCCATGTAGCTGTATGAGAGGTCCAACTCCTGCTGCCAAAAACATTCCCCAAACCATGACTTCCTCCTCCACCTTTCACTGACTTCTTTACACACTTTGGGTTCAGTGTTTCCCCAGTTTGTTTGACAAACAATGTTTCCCATCAGACCCAAATAAAGTAAACTTGCTTTCATTACTAAAATGAACTCTGAACCAATTCTCTGTCCATACAACATGCTCCTCAGCAAAGGTGAGTCTAGATTTTTGATTCTTTCTGCTAATGAGAGGTTTGTTCACTGCAGAGTGGGCTTTCAGTCCAAATGCTCTTAAACGTCGAGACACTGTATGACGAGACAGATCCTCACCCTGTTCAGTGCTGAACTGGTGAGCGATTCCAGCTGCAGTGTTGAACCGTTTACCCATGGAGATTCTCTGCATTATCCTGTCCTCTCTTGCATTTGTCTTTCGTGGGCGACCAGCTTTCTTGGGGGAGTTTAACGAGTTTGTGATGTTGGAAAGATGCAATATTCTAGAAATCACAAACTTGGAACAACCAACTTCTCTTGCTATGGCTGATAGGGTCACCCCTTTGGCCTTCATCTGGACAATCTGTTTCAGTCTGTTTCAGTCAGTTTGGAACAGCTCACCATTTTTGCAAAGTCAGTGAAAACTGGAAAGTTCAGCTGCCAGTTAAATAGAGGTTGTCAGATAATTAAGGAAAACAGCACCAGATGCCAAAATAAGACCAATAACTTGCAGGTATCTGAAAGTGTTCTCTAATTTTGTTATTTTTCAATGATATTATTTAAGTTTTTTATGCTGTTTTTTAGAATATATGCAACTCATGAAATTTCCCTCCAGTTAGTATAATTTCTACACAATGACTTTGACATTTAGGAAACTGTGCGTTGTTCTCTAATTTTGATCTCCAGTGTATTTGTTGGGAACAGAGGGACAAAGAATAAAGCTAGAAAACTCTTCATAATAGTCAATACTATCCCAGTCCCAGCCATCTGTTAATCAGTGGGGATTATTGTTATATGTTGTGAAATTATATTGAATATGTTTATATAAACCCCCCCCCCCTTTTTTTCTGTGGTTCAGGTTGTTGTAAATTAAGAATAGTACACTAAGTACTGGTTCTTTAAAAAAATATATACAGCTATTTGGAAAGTGTTTTTTTTTTTACATACAGCTTTTTGCCCTGCTGAGTTAAGAGTGGTCTGTGATCCACATATATCCGGTTGTCCAACAATCCAACAGTCAGAAAGGCTGAAGAAAAGTTGGAGAGTGGTTAACACGTACTCTGTGTGCCAACTGATGAGCCATAGTTTATAACTGCACACTAGTAAATCTTTTTTTTTAATCGAGGGTTGTTGGCACTGTATAAATAAATAAAAATAAACAATTCAGAATGTACAATATTTGAAAATGTCACACTTTGTACAAGGCTTGCAGGGTGATGTAGTGAGAATTGCTTTCCAAGGTCATAGCTTAGTCGCTCCACAAAGCTAATTAAATGTAGCATGGTAAAAGACTCACTCGATATACCTTGCAAAAATAAATCTATGGTGGGTGGAGTGTTGTATCCGTGTACTGTTGTATAGTTGTGAGTGTGTGTGTGCGTGTGTGTGTGTGTGTGTGCACGTGTGTGTGTGTGTGTGTGTGTGTGTGTGTGCACGTGTGCACGCCCACATACTCTGCATTGATGGGATAGGAGGAATTGTTAAGAGAGCCTTACACACAGCTCTGAAGATAATGAGACTGTAGATATTGCAGAAGATACAGGTGCAGCTTCTCCATTAGATTCTCTTTTTCATTCTATTCCCAGACCTTGAGCAAACTTGCGCTGCTTGTACATTTTACCCACAGCTTGTGTTCTTCCACGTCACTCTCAGGTTCAGTCTCCTGTCCTTCTGTAAGGAAAATTAATAGAAGTATAAGCAATCTCAATTTATAATGTATTAGACACACACAAACTGTGCCTGGTTTTTAATCATCCACATGTCAGTCTCAGTAAACTGACTTAATAATGTTATACAATTACTTAAAATAGTGAAATTCTCATGAAAAAACACAATTATTTGAACTGTAAAAAATTATTTGAACTGAAAGATACCCATGTATTGTTTGTATATTACAGCAGACAGGATGGATCAAACACTGGCCGGTCAGGTAGGCGTTGTAGAAGCCCACCAGTTCCTTTCAGCTTCACCCCGTTGTCCTTCACTGTGGAAGCCTGTTATCTAATGGCCATCATATTGGAAGGAGATCTGTGTTTATATAGCATCCAAGCTCAAGCAGTTCTAGGCCTCGATCATCTTCTTTTGGGTGGTAGCCCAGATCTTCTTCTTCATGCATCTCAGTTTCTAGTCATTAATTGGTCCTTGTCATGTAAAAGTGAAGGATATGAGGAGTTTATGTTTCGGTGTGGTGAACTTTAATCAGATAATTAGTGGATTTGCTTGTAATTATTTGTTGTGCTGTTGCTCCGGTCAGATCTGTCTGCAGCTACACACTCGATTTGTAAACCTCCCTAAAATGCACATTTCATCTGACTTAATTATGTTTGAATGTTTTAATTCCCCAATAAAAACCTGGCAGGGGCTTTAATGATCAGTCTACGTACTGCCACTCATACTAAACAGTATCAAATTGGCTTTTGAAACATCCTGTAAAAGTGCAGTCTTGGCCATAACGTAAGAGTCCAAATTAAATAAGTATGAGCTAATTTTACACGCACAGAAATCCTCATTCAAAACTCGCTTGATTGACGGATCCTTTTGTCACGTAGACCACTACATGCACAAAGACCACCAGGCATTAAAATAGCTCTGACTTTCATTAATTTGATTTGTCTCTTATTCCCTCCTTTGTCAGAAGTACTGAGTGCCCACATAGCATGTGTGCGTATTAGGTTTTGTCAAGGATTTTATTTTCTGCAATTCCATGTCTGAAACGATGACACGGTCCATTCTATGTTCTTTTCAAAGTAAATGCTCTGTACCAGCCATTACTGACAACGGGTAACAGCTCATCCATTTCTGACAGTTTCTTTCTATGTGTTGTGCCAAACTTGGTTGCTGAAAACGAAATGTTATTTGTTAATTTGTTGCACATTTGTTGCCCTTTGTTATTGAAATTCAATTTGATGCAATTACTTCAACCTGTGAAATGCTTACCATGAGGAAATTGAGGACATGTTTTTAGGTTCATAAAAATAGTGTAATATATGGTTAATATAAAATAATAGGTTAATATACGGTATATATGTATTTATGTATTTGGCCATTTGGTTGGAGTTACAATAATTATGTATTTTTGGAGTAATGTTTCCTTTTCAGTTCCTACAACAAGAAGAATAAAAAGGAAGTCCAAAGATTGGCCAATAAGCAGCTTCCTCATGGCTAAACTGTTGCAAGATTGGCTGGAGCTCCATGCCATATTTGTATTAGCAGAGCTGGCTCATAAATGATCGGTGGTTTGGGTGATGGAGATGGTAGCCGGGCGGCTCCAGCTGGGTAATGATACCTGCCAACCCAATAGCAGCTGCTGTCAACCCTGACATTTTAGCACCAGCTATCTGTCACTATTTAGTATGGTATTTGTTTATGCCATTGTTTATGGTATCCCATCATGCCTTGCCACATTGCCCGTATTAAAGCCCTGGCTGGCCAGGAAGTGTGGAAATGGACTGGCCCTGCGTATACTCCTGTAGGCACAGAACACAGTGTGAAGCCATTACACCAAAGACTCAGCACTATCCCAAACAGCTTTAAGGAACAAGAGGGCTTAGAAGTCAAATGGGGTTGAAGAGGTTGAACCTGACCAGTCACTACCACATTGTTTATGTCCACTATGAAATTACTCTCAACTCTGAGCTCAGCTACAACACTCTATTATTTGTTGCCCCAAGGTCCACTATGTCATGTCAAATCTTCTGAATAGCTGTTTGTGATTGTTGTTTGCCCCATGGACAGCAACCTCCCTCACAACTCATATAACTAGTCTCTCTTTCTCTGTCTCTCTCTCTTTTATACTTTATGCTCAACTCTCACATGGCAGGTGTGGAAGCGTTCAGGGGCCTGGTTCTACAAAGCCTTGCCCACACACATTCGTCCAGTGAAGGATTCACTGTCAGACATCAGGAGGCCAACAGCAGAGAGACAGGACCAGCCATTTGCCAGGAGTCTGCCCATCACCTACACATGGGCCCACAGCAAAGGTCAGTACAGTAAAGTGTAAAATCTGATGTGTTCTATTTGAATCTGTAAAATCTGAAGTGTTGTATTCTATTTGATTCTGTTTGATAATTTTGTAATCTAGGTTCTGTAAATCCTAAACAAGTATTCTGGCCCATTCTGGCAAACATGTTGCAAGATCCAGCTCAACTTTTAAAAGCAAATCCAGAAACATTTAGATGAGCTTTTGGGTCACAGGCCTGTCGTTATTCATTATTTAATCCGGCCACCAGATTTACAAGACTTCCCACTTTCTGCTCCTACTGCCGTTAATGTAATCAAAGCCCCAATATTGCACAGTAATGGTCGCTCAGTCACCTGATTGGTTCTGAAGTGCCTCGGCGCACAGAGTGAAATTTGCCTCTCCTAGCAGAAATGGCTAAAAAAGGAGAGGCTTATGCCAAAGTAAATTGGCCATGGCATGGATAAAAATGAAGCCATCTGTGGTACGTGATAAGTCGTCCTTTTTTCTGCAAAATGAGAAACAGGTCTCCTCTAGACACCTAAAGTATGTGCTAACAGAGCGCGTGACAGGCTCTGACCATATGACACGCCCCTGTAGGCCCTAATAAAACAAGCAAGTAATCCATCACTGGTTAGGGTCATCCCAGGTCATGACCACCACGAGATGCCCAGTTTTTCATTTGTTTGAAGTTACTTATGTGCCACGAAAAAGCCATTAGGCTTGACATTATGATATTAGAGCTGGTATTTCTCATTCACACCCCATCGTATCACCCAGCTGCAGGCTTTGCCAGTATTCAGCACTATAAATAAGTCCAGGTGGTATGAACATGCATCCATCGACAGCTAAGCCCACACACATATGTTGCGCTGTCTTGTGTTGCAAAAAGGCGTGTACACAGTCACAGTAGTCACTTTCACAGTATGTTTGTCAACTCCGATCCCCATCTCGTATCGTGCACACGATGGGAATTTTAAGTTTAATTTTAAGTTTTAATTCCAGGTCTTTGGGTTACACAGTGGGTTTATTGTGTTTAAGTATATACTCCTGAAAATAATACCTTGAGAGTTGTGAAGGATTTTCTTACCCCATCATGCACAAGTACACAAGGGGTGCTGTGTTGCAAACGTTGATGGTTTGTACTCAGCTTGGAGTTTGCTTTTACCCAGGGCAGATTGGTGAGCTCTTGGGTCCTCTCTGCGCAGTGTAGCAAGACAGTTCGGAGATTTGAACACCCATGTCTGTAACCTTGCACAAAGCTCTGCCAGATCTCTCAGACTAGGATTCAAAATCAGCCACACTGGATATAAATGGTGATGGGGGCAATCTGATCCCAGATCAGCACATGTGCTCTGCTGGGCTTTTATCAAACCAGGCAAGGAGCCTGCTTGGCATGAGAGAGTCGAGGAACTTGCACAGTGGACTGTTGACGTGGAACATTCCAGAACATTCTGGAAAGCTGATGGATTCTGGTGACTTTTGCTGACTGCAGGTAGACATGTGGGGAGGGGGGTGGTGCATGTGGGGTGGTGTATTTTAACTTCTGTTGGCTCCTGTCACCTGCCTTCTGTTATAATAAAAGGTAGTAATTGTTTCCTTTAATCACATTCATTGTCAGCCTGGATTGTGAAAAAAGAAGTCCTTGAGTTCATTGTCAAAGCTCAAAGGCTGTGTTTGATTTTCATGCTTTTGCTGGAGCTGGGCTTTGCGAATTCTGAATCCACTGAAGTACCTGAAAATGCTCACGCGGGGCTGTCAGCGTAATCTGAAGTCAATATTTCACCACATTGTCAAAGCAATGACAACATGATTTTGCTGAATGTAGACATTATTTAATCCAAGTGAGTTGGATGATTAAATCCCATTTCTTTTAGCTTCTAACCATAAACTCCTTCTAAAAGTTTTAGCTTTAGCTTCTCATATTTTCCACAGCTGAAGTAAAAAGCTAATGCAAAGCAGTGTAAGATGCATTTCAATGTTTTTGGCACAGTATAGTATGGTGTCCTATCAAACATAAGAGTTCCACACTAGATTGTTCTTAGAAATATACTATAGATGTTGGCATTGAGCCCTGGAGCCAGTCATGTACCATGCAACAGATCCTATATAGGGCTGCACAGAGAAGACTGTGAGTTCTTGCATTTTTAATATTCTTGGGCCCATATGAGTAATTCTTCAACCACACCCTTCATCTTTGCTTGATTCCTCCTACCAATTGCGGTTTGACAGTCTCATGAAATAATGCTGGCAGGTTAATCAGTTAAAATTTATGTAAATGTTATAAATGGGACTCATTGGAAATGCATTGCAAAACCCCACATTTGGCAGCCATAACAGATTTGTGATGGTAATATACTTGCCTGATGGGCTTGCATGGGGTAACGAGGGGCTTATTAAGCTATGGAGAAGACAGAGTCAAACACCCTGCACAAATCCAGATATTATCTTCTTTCTCTTTGTTTTCCTTTTCTGCCTGTCTGGATTTTTTTTATTGATCGTTCTGTGTCCTTTGTTGAAAACGGTCGTGCCTGTTATTATGTACACTGAGGGTTCCTCTAATGGTGAGTTAGCAACAGCATTGGCTTTTGCTGCAGCCCCTGCTGGAACTGTAGCTTCAATGGTGCTGTTCACCATTGTGTTTTATCAGGGGAGGACGGCCCAGTATCAGACCTTTGAATAGGAGGGACTGGCTTCTACGTGGGAGCATTATTCTGAATCCCAGCTTTGAACTCATGCTGTGGCCATTCTGTGGAGCAGTGGTGACTTGGGGTTTCATGGTTTATTCTGCGCTTTTTTTTCTAGGAGCAATTAACTGACCCTGCAACACAGCCATGATTATGGACTTCCTGGCCAGGAAAATATCCATTATCCAGTCTGTAAGATTGTCCTCACTGGTTCTTGATTGCGGGGTTCGGTTGGTTGATTCTCTGTCCTTACATTAGCTGTATGCCTGTTGAGAATACCAAAGATCAACCAGCAACAGGAAATTGTTACTTCATCCTCAAACTTCTACTTCTTGACAAATGGCATGCTTTCAGCAGAGATGACTAAGAGATACCTGCAGGATCTCCCCCAACACTGGCACATGCTGACTACTTCCAAACATGGCCATCCAAAATGGCCTGATGGGCTCTTAGATTCTGGGTAATTTTGGCTTTCAATGCAAGTAGCATCTGGTGATCTGCAGGAGAAGATGATGTGTAAATGTTTATTTATCCCAGCATCCCTTAAGATATAGTGAGATGGCAAATGCCATAGCCTCCCTAAGCCACATATGGCTTTATGCCCAATGTAAGCATGTATTGATTTTAGATTTGTATTTCATAGCTACTTGAAAGGCTGCAAATCATCCCCCAAAGTAGAAAAAAGGCCCATAGAAAATTCATTAGTTCCTTCCTTTTATATAAAGACCCTGTGAAATGTTATGTTTTTATGCTTTATTATGAGACATTAATATATATATATTTTTCCAAGTGGCTTATTATGGCAGTTTTAGGTGTCGTTTGTCTGGATTGAATCACAGCTGCTAATAAAAAATGTCTCGCCTGTATGTTAGGTTCAATAAAATCAATGAGCTTATTGATGTGGCAGAAAGGTAGGTGTTGTACTGGTGAATTACACTACCAACAGTTACTCCCCTCTTTCACAAGGGCACAAAGGTGTGAAAAGCTCAAAGACCCTAACCCTAATTCTACTGGCTACAGTAATTCTACTGGCTACAATAACTCTACTGTCAGTTATGCGCTGAGTGTGTTGAAACGTTCTAATAATGTTTCTTCTCCAAGTTGTAATTTAGAGATGACTGGTAACAGCAGGGCATATTTGCATGGCTGTGCTACAGGGAGCTTCCCAGCATGGCATTTTGCCTCAGTTAAAGAAAGATGGCAGTTAGGTGGGGTCTGTCTGATGGATCTAATGAAGACAAGAGAAACAAGACAGGGATGATTAGAGGGTTCTGGATGAAAGGCAAACTACAAGCTGACACACACTCACACACACACACACACACACACCAGCTATTCCAACATATGCTGTGCATAGCCTAATCGTAGTTGAGACGTTGATAAACTCCTCAAAGCCACACTAGTTTGACTCCATATTTATCTACATCATTAACGTTCTTTCTCTCATTCTTTCTCTCAGTACCGAACTCTGCAGGCACACTTTCTCCTCCCTCTGGCGCGGCCGTTTGGTTTAAAGTAAACAAACGAACGGCATTTGCTGATACTGTCCACTGTAAATCGGACACAGTCGAGCCGTTTAATATGGAGAATTGTCGTCGTAAGCACAGCGCTCTCTGCCTCCGGTCGGTGAGCGACATGAGCCTGTCCTCAGCTCTCAGACCCGAACGTGATTAAATTAGGTAACGCTGGCTGCCAAAGGAATGCTGAAAGAGAAGAGTGTTGACAGTCTCTTGACTGTTAGCTTATAGCTAACCCACGCTTTCATGCAGTGTTCTAGTGCGTTGCGGCTTTGAGGCTTCCGCTGTCATTTTGATTAAAGCTCATGTGATGAGAAGCCCAGTTCAGAAACAGGTACATGGTCACAGTTGCAGTTTCTTTTGGCTCGTCCAAGCAGGATGTCACGGTGATTAGAGTGTGTGACCAGCTGCTTGTATCCGGTTTAGAGGAGCAAGTGTCAAAGAACCAGCTTCATGGAAATGCTTCTCTTTTCCATATTCTTCTTCCATAACATCCAGTCTGCAGTAGGGATGAATGTTCAGATGCTATTATTATTATTATTATTATTATTATTATTATTAATAATAATTATTATTATTATTGTCATCAAATATGACGTCACACATTGCATATGTGCATTAACAAAGTGCTTTTTTTTTTCAGAAACAATTTCAGTTTTAGAACGCATATATAGATTTTTAGAACATATATAGGTTTTCTTGTATATTTTTCAGAACAAACTTATCACAGAATCAAAACAAAACTGCAATGGTACCAAGTTGTTTGACTGTTTGTACTATTATACTGTTATCATAGTTTTTAAGTGGCTGATGTAGTGGTGGTTGGTGTCCATTCTTTTATTCAAATCTCAAACCTTATTCTGTAATTAACCGAACAATGGCCTGCTTTAAAAAAACAAAACCATTAAATGTGGTGCTCTACACTGCAGTCACAGTCATTTTAGCTGTATCTGTTTTATCTTATGATTGTTTTATTATTAAGGATAGACAGCACTTTGCGCATCCGTGTTTGTGTTAAAGCTCTTATCCATGAATCCACGAATTGTAATTTATTGTAATTGTAATTGTAATTTGTTGTAATCTATTGTAATTTATCTTATGATTGTTTTATTATTAAGGATAGACAGCACTTTGCGCATCCGTGTTTGTGTTAAAGCTCTTATCCAT
>JAOYMR010000002.1:3152546-3183705 GCA_025802075.1 Tenebrosternarchus preto
TCATGTGGTGCTTCAGCTCCTCATACTCATGTGGTGCTTCAGCTCCTCATACGCGTGTGATGCTTCAGCTCCTCATAAGTGTGTGATGATTTAGTTCCTCATACGCGTGTGTTGTTTCAGTTTCTCATACGAGTGTGATGCTTCAGCTCCTCATAGTCATGTGATGCTTTAGTTCCTTATATGCGTGTGGTGCTTCAACTCCTCATAGTCATGTGATGTTTCAGCTCCTCATACACGTGTGATGATTCAGCTTCTCATATATGTGTGATGCTTTAGCCCCATTAGAGACTTGGGCCAAAGATGGTCTTTTTACCTTCTGACTGCACCTGAACCCATTTTCCTGAGTCATGTTTGAGGGGCAGGGCATATTCATGGTTTCATCAGCCAAAGCAAACCCTGTGTTGTTTCCATCGTGTGATAAATGCTGAATGTTGTAGCACACACCACAACTGCACTTGCTGTCTGCTTGGCTGCGGTTGTGGTTCTAAACACACTTAGGCCCCTACAGGATCCTTGAAGGCTGACAGACAGGCCAGATGCTGTGGATTATGGGCTATGTTTAGGAACACTGTGATGTGAGATGAGGAGACTGTAATGGCTGGCTGATTACTGCCCTTGCTGTTCTGGACAGTGAGCCTGTGGAAGCGTTTGAAAGACATATTCTGAGGGGCTTGCTTGTAATTAGTGTGTCAATGTGCAGCCACATTCATTTCTGAAAGTGTTTCAGCAACACTGCACCAGCCAGCAGTGATTGAAACTGGTGCTCATTCATATCATGTTAACTGCCTCTCACTAGATGTCATTCAGCAATGATAGAATTTCCAGGTGAAGGGAATTCGAACCCTACTATCATACGGTCTGCTCGTATTACCCCATGTTTTCCCCAGAAATACCAGGCAGTCTCTCGGCATCCAGAGCCAGCATCCATTTCATCCAAACCACAATATTCAGCTAGCCACATGAAGTCATTTATGTTTTACTCTTTGTGCCTGCACTGTGAATTTTTATGAGATCCAATTTTCTTTAGTCTGGGCAGCTTGGTGACACATTGCAGAGTGGAAAGGCTACCTGCAGTTTTCTATTTGTTTATTTATTTGTTTGTTTGTTTATTAAAGAGGTGAAAGAAGCAGCATCTAGCTGAGTCCCAGTCTCACACAGCCCCCAGCAGCACCACTAAGCCCTACAGGTACTATAAGACATGAATATTCATACAACATTCATGAATATTAAAGCGATATTCATACGCTTTGGGATATGTGCAATATGAGCTCCAGTAATTGAATGAGTCGTGTACAGAGAATGACTGCATGGAATCCACAATATAATGTTCGTTAGTGTCCAATTACACGAATAATGTCAGCCTCTAATGATGTCATTAGGTTCTAAAACTGTAAAAGGAAAATAAAAGTTATTTAACCTCTGGCAATAAACTACCAAATAGGTATTTCTTTGCTGAACTACATCAGGAAAGGGATTAAAAGTGCTAATAAGTTAAGCGATTGTTAGTGTCACCTTACACAGAGCCGATTATCTGGAGGCAAGATAGCATGCTCTTGGGAATGGAAATCATCTAAGCTGAGTCATACAGTGTTGTATAGCCTAGTCGTAAGCGGGTGTGGATAGGTCCTCTAAATATTCACGGTTCCCACTCTGAGCATCCATGCGCTGTGTGTCACGTGATTTCAAACATCTTCAGTTTGTCGAAAGCTCACCCACAGAGCACTACACTTGATTGACAGTTGTGCAGACCAGTGACTGCTCAGTCACGCCCGTGCTGTACGCCTGCTCCTCGGCCCTCAGCCCTCTCATCCTGCTCTCACCCCAGGTCCTGTTCAGCAAAGACTCTGCAAAAATATGTCAACCTCACGCAAACCGGGCAGCTAACCTCAATTTTGTTGCTAAGAGACTGTCCCAGAAATTAAGGCTAAAGAGAAGGCAATAATACTCAAGGGTGAGAAACAATTATAATGCTGCAAAATGACAAAAACATATAATGGCACTTTTACCCCCTTTTTTTAATAATGGTCTGTTTTTCAAGCTTAATGACTTGATAAAACTAGATCTCACACTCCCTTACTAATATATAGTACTGTGCAAAAGTCTTAGGCAACCATTAAGTTCATTGTTTTATTGATTTAACAATGATATAATGACCATATGTAATTACTTCTCAGTCTCCTTATTAGAATACAACCAGAAAATATAGGACATTTCTATGCAGTATTGAAAAACAGAAAAGAAATCAGAAAAAAAAACTTTTTTTTGGCTACAATGGCAAGTAGTTATTGTGACCTCCTCTTACACTTGAGCAATAGTAGGAACCAGGTTCTCTTCAAGTCTCTTAAAGCCTAATATACCAAAAGATTACAGAACACCTCAGGACAGTGTGTGTGTATGTTTTTTCTTTTTTAATAAAGAGAGAAATTATTTATATAATAAATAAATAAATTTTATATATATTTTATATATATATATATACTAAAACAACAAATCTAATGGTTGCCTAAGACTTTTGCACAGTACTGTATATTAGTAAGGGAGTGTGAGATCTAGTTTTATCAAGTCATTAAAAAATAGTCACATAGTAATCAGAAGTGTCTCCTTATAACCCATCACCCCTTTATCAATAATTAGCCCTAATGATATGTTTCCTCTTTAGAGAGAGACAAAAACACAGTGTGTGTGTGTGTGTGTGTGTGTGTGTGTGTGTGTGTGTGTGTGTGTGTGTGTGTGTGTGTGAGCGCATGTGTTCTGTGTTGTGTGTGTATTGATTGCTGTGATGTTGTCATGCCCAGACCCAGACCGTGATCGCGAGACCTGACACTATGTGCTTTTCCCTGTTTCCCTGCCCAAACACGATAAATTCACCAGCTTCCTTCTGTCCTTATCTCCTTCCTTTCCCTTCGCTCGCTGCACCTTCATCAGACCCCTCCGAGGTACATCAGGCCCAGTTCCACCTCTCTCTCTCTCTCTCTCTCTCTCTCTCTCTCCCTCCTCATCTGCAAATGTGATCTCAGCTTGGCTTTCCTCTTCCTCCGACGCACCCAGCCGCGGTATAAAAGCTCCCAGTCATCATGAGGCTGTGCCTCACGACACATCTGTCTGGCGATACTCTCACGTGTCGCTTCAGGTGGCGCCTTGTCGCCTATTCTCTCTGCAGATGTGAAGCTCTATGGCAGCTCACAAGGCCCAAACTGCACCACTGGGATCTTTTGAGAGAGGGCTCAAAAAAGCGATTATCTTCTGTAGTCATGGGAGGAAGCTGTTCTGTTTGTGGTTTAAAGTTTATAACTGTTTTGGAGGCATTAGACTTGGTCTGTTGTATTTTCAGAGGATTTTTTGGAAAAGCCCCAAGTGAAGTGTTTTATAGGAAATGAAAAGTGCTTTATAGCAGATGAAAACATCTTTTCTCCTCCTTGGAGTCATTTCTTTTTTATCTTCGTGGCCTGTACCACCCCGATTCAAACCCACGTGAACATGGGCACACACACACAAACATCTCTGTAGAATTTTCTTAGTCCAGGTCCAAACCATACAGCTGTAACTCTGAAAGTCTCCCTGCTATATACAGCTGTGATTTGACAGGGTCCCTGATTTTTATGATTCAAGGTTATTTTGTTTGACGGGTGCCTGTTGAAGTGACAGACAGACACAGCACCAAAAGAGTCATTTACCAAAGGGCCAGTGTCATTTTCCCCAAAAAAAAAAAAATTGCACAATCATAATTTGTGAGTGCAGATGCCAGTTATATAATCAGTTATATTTTGTGAATGGAAAACCGAACTGTATAAGCTGGAAGAACTGGAGTTCAGCTTCTGCTTGAGCTGGAACGCCATTTTCTTCCACTTTTTTAACTTACTTGGAGATTTGTGTACTGGTCAATGAAGAGCAGGTAGAGATCAGTGACAACAGGAGGGAAATCATCAGGTTCTTCTGGATTATAAATGACACTTGAATAAATTAATTTGTGGTCATATTTGTTTTTATGTTAAAAAAAAAACCTGTCACAAAAGTTACTGAAAATTATGTTTGTATAAGTGTTCAAGAGACCTGTTGAAACAGATGTGAAGAAACGAATTACACCAACCAGTACTACCTAGACAAACCCTACAAGACCAAAATGGATGTTTGTGCAGAAAATTCAAGATTCTATGTGGGGCACATACCTAGCACAGCCCATTCCTCAACAAACCCCAACAGTAAATGTGAGGACTGATGCATCGTGTTGTGGGGATACTGTTCCACAGTAGAGACTGGGGATTTTGTTCAAATTGAAGGGCAGATTGATGGAACACAGTAGGAAGATTCTCCAAGACAATCTGTTTCAGAAAACTAAAGCTTGGGAGAAACTTCACCTTTCAGCATGACAACGATCTGAAGAGCAAGGCCAAAACAATATTTTGTGTTTGGAAATCGAAAAGATTAATGTTCTACAATAGCCCGGTAAAAAAAAAAAAGTGGAGAATTTGTGGCTCTATTTGAAAATTGTGGTCCACAATCCAACCCGAGCATCCTGGGGCGAATCTGCCAGGAGGAGTGGATGAACACCACTCCCAAACAGTGTGCAAAGCTGATAAGAACCTACTCCAACTGCCTTCAAGGTATTATTGCAGCAAAACTTGGTTTTACCAAACCCAAGTCTGAAGCATTTGAAAACTTGTGTAAGTGTACGTGAGATTTGGGACCCAGAACACATAGTCCTGTTCTGGGCACGAGGGTAGGAGAAATGTGGTACAAGGAGAACTAGTAGTGAGTGGGGCTTGCTCTAAACTACAGATGAAAGGGATGGGCATGTCTATTCTGAGGGGAAACACAATGCAACTTTTGTTCACAATGCTAGAAAGCTGCTGTTGGAAAAATCAGGGGAGAAAATAGGCCTTTGGGAATAACTTTGGGAATAATTTCTCCAACAACACTTACCTCTTTGCCAGAGTTCCACAGAAAAAGTTTATACATAGACATACCCTCAAATATACATCTATGGTACACTTTTAACCATTTGAACAACATCCTACAGCTGATAAAGGGAAGGCTCATTCACCATGGCTTACTCATAGTAGTTTACTTCTTTAGACAAACTATCTTTTGTCTGTGGCGCATTGTTTAGGTACACGTTTCACATGCCAGTTGACTTCACAATAAAAGCCATGTGGTGACAAGCCTTTCTCAAAGCTGTTTAAGATGCTATTTTAATTAGAAAAATGAAAGTAGTTCCTCTGGTTGTATTATTGCAAGTTGCTTTAAAAAAATAAAATAATGTATTTTCTGAGTTGAATATTTCTAGCGTTTATGTGCGTAAAGAACATCTCGTTCTCACAACATGCTTTAAGTAACATTCTGTAAATTCAGGGAGGAAAAATGTACAACATTATACATCAAGTTGAAAAGTCCTCACTCTTAATAACGATCCAATACCTCTGGAAAAATGCTGAAGATTGGAGTCAAGGGCTATGCCTAGTAGGCTAAGCATTGTAAGCATCCAATTATTTCAAATTGTTTGTAAAAATTTAAATATACAGTTAACTACGTTGATTCAAAGCAATTATTTGACATAATGAGCTGCAGAATACATTTGGCTGTAATGTAATGACTGCAGTGCGTGTAAATTGTTCAAACCATGTAAAACACTAATTAACAATGTTGTGGGGTTGTGTTGAGAGGTGTCTGTCTGCATTGCACAAACTTTTAACAAACAAAAAGTAGGACTAGCAGGGTCTTTTTGACTTTGCGGTTTGTGTGCACATGCTCAGCTTTAAACAGGGGCACTTTACTGGATGCTTGTCTTTAGTGCTGCGTTTCACAGATGTTCACAATTTCATTCTTTTCAGCAGTGAAGTTCCACTCATTCAAAGGCATTTTGTTGTTTCTGTGCTTATATTTAAAAATGCTTATACACAGATTATACCCTCAAAGTATCCATTAGTTGATTCATACCAGCTAAATCTTTAGAAAGTTAAATGCAGGTCAAGCTACATATTTTACCGTGATCATATCTGCCACAGCTTGTGACTATCGAGATTATATGATCTTCATGCTTTCGTCCAATGGTGGTACTGCTGGATGGTGATGGTGGTGGTGGATGTTGGATAGAATGGTATTGCTGCATGTTGTAGAATGACATTGACTTTCTCTGAGCACTTTGGAGATGCATGCACAAGCATGAACACCCACCCCCACCATGTACACACACATCCATACACACTCACACACACACACACACACACACACACACACACACACACGCCCCTAGCCTTGCTGGGAGAACTGGGGTTTTGCCCTACTTTCCTGCTGGCTTCCTTCTGCATCTGCCTCACAGACCACCACCCCCAACCCACCACCCCGCACCTCTGAGCTTCAGGTGTGTCAGGGAGCTACTGGAGGGTGCAGCACCTGCCCACTCCCCCTGCAGACTCTAATGCTCCCCGCAGGCTTCCCCCCCCCCCCTCTCTCTCCCCTCTGCCGAGTCATTCACTGTGTTCCTCCCCTCCATACCCTCCATTTTTTTGAGTGGCTAAAATTTCCTCTTAATGTTGTCGCCAATGGCTGCCTGAGATGTCGTTAGCCCAGTGCAGTATAATGAAGGAGTCTTCTCTTGAGCAGTAAAATGGATGAGTCCTCTCCAGTTCAGTATAATGGAAGAGTCCTCTCCAGTTCAGTATAATGGAAGAGTCCTCTCCAGTTCAGTATAATGGAAGAGTCCTCTCCTGTGCAGTATAATGGAAGAGTCCTCTCCTGTGCAGTATAATGAAAGTGTTCTGTGCACGGGCAGCAGGAGAGATCAAGGTCTCAGATAGATTCCCTTGGATGACAGCTGGCACCTGTTTCTCAAGTTCTTCTCTAGGAAGTGAGAGATCGTTTGTTACATGAAATCTGTGAAATTGTTTTATTTGATTGACTGTGCAGATAATACTGCAGGTAATTTGCCACTGTGGCAGTTGACAAATAGACATTGTTGGCTGCCATTTCCCTGTAAAGATTAATGTCTGGAGAATCTTATGGCCTGACAGTGGAGAAAATGCTTCTGTCCTGCTTCTCTGTAAACCTCCTGCATTTCACTACAATATCTCTACATCTTTTACTATTAGTTCACTGCAATTACTCACCTGAAATCTTATTTGAATTCATATATAAATTTTGAGAGCAATAACGGCCTCACAGCTCCTACCTTTTCGACTCCGTCAATAAGGAAATCATTAGAGACTCTGCACCACCCTCAGCCTCTAAAGGTGGTGAACAGAGAAGAAGACTAATGGAGGCTGGTGTCATGTGACCAGCCTGATGGTCACTAAGCCACAAATGGACCAGACCAAGCCCCACCCCCACGTTAGCTCATGCCTACATCCATCTTCTCTCTCTCTCTCTCTCTCTCTCTCTCTCTCTCTCTCTCTCTCTCTCTCTCTCTCCGTTTCACTTGCAAGTCCCTTTTGGATGTAGCTGGATTTTATACTAAATGAACCAGCAGCTGTTTTTTAACCTTCAAAAACATTCTCAGTGAATGAAGTGACTCCTCATAGTAAAGGATCAGACATTCTCTTCAGGTGCCATATCTCTGCACACCACTGTTGCCTCATAACTGTCACAGCTAGAGTGTAGTTGGAATAATAAAAAAGACTTCAGCAATCACATCTGAATGTATCATTATGTCCACATACTTAAAGAATTCCCCAGGATATACTAAGAATCCAGAGGAAAGTAATTCTCACTCCCATTTCTTTATAGGTAGTTCCAGAAGTGTTTCAGTCCTCTCTCCCAAAAGAGATCCGAGTTTCCCCCTATGGACATCCAGTAACTGGGTAACGTATTGCCTGTGTCCCACCATGGAGTTACTCAGTTACCTTAACGACCTCAGAGTTACTTTAATGAGGCTTTTGTGGAAGTCTGACTCTCCCTGACACAAAAACATGTGCAAGTGTAATCACGATTATGAAGATTATGACTAACCCACTCTAAAGGTGCTCAATTAACACTCAGATTCCACAGCGGCTAACGCTAACTGCTAACGCTAACTGGTCCCTAGGGTTAATGGGAGCACATTAGCTAGACTAAATCATCACTCAGTTTCATCTGCTTTAGAACACTGAGGCAAGACAAGACAAGGAAAGGCATAATTTAGGGCTAAGGGCTGAGGCGAGTTTTCCTAATGGCTGTCTTCACCTGTCACTCCTGCTTTCTGTGAGCAGAGAGCAGGCATTCGGTTGCAAATTGTTTCTAATGGAAATGTTTAGTCAAGAAAATCACTCATAGAACATGACCGTTTGTCGAGTTCTTTCACGGCCACCTTTGCGGTGTCTGAGGTGTGTTGCTGTCAGCCTGTGGAGTTTCTGTTTGCTGCAAGCATTAGAGATTTTCACTCACACAACTTTGCCCGCAGCAAACCAAAAGAACAAGTGGAAAAATAACGAGTGGAACTTTCTCTCTCTTGCTGGAAGTGAACAAATGTTGGGTATTTCTTTTAAGAGGACATGTCAGCCATTTTTTTAAAATGAACAATCTAATGTTTGCAGTTTGTAGGAAAAATTAAGCTTTAAATCCGCATTGTCCAACTGTGGTTCTACAGATACAGTACTTTCCTGTGAGGGAAATAGTTCAAACTCTGATCTCACGGTCCTGATCTAGTTAATGGTCTTCTGTATTATGCCAATATTAGAGCCAAGAGCAAAATTTTGCAAGTAAGAAAATATTCAGGCCAGGAGTTGGCAAACTCCTTTAATACAGAAGATGTAACTCAAGTGTGCAATCACAATTTGCTGATGGCACCTTGCTGAATACAGTTTCACTAGAAGGCAATATAATCAATGCTTCCATTTTAGACTTACTAACTGTTATGCACTCATTTCACCTTAACCAAAGAACTTTAGTGCAATTCAGCAAATACATATCATACATATATCAAATGCTCCTTGTTTATATACTTGTGTATGTAGGAAGCCATAGAAGATTTCAGTATTCCTGATCTTGGGCTCCAAAGATCATTTTTATTTCTTTATCTTGACTCACCACCAAGCCCAAGCCCAGACTCTTCACTGTGACCTTTGGTAGCTTTGACATTTTCCGATTTGTGTTCCGCTAAGGCCTCCACCCCCTCACATTTTCTGCCGCCCACGGATCCAGCTCTCGCACCCTCTGCTGCGTCCGTCGAATGCTGCGGAGCTCTCTCCGTTTTGCCTTTCCGGGCCTATGCATACAGTTTACGTTTCGACCGCTCCTGACGAGCAGGACACACTTGGCTCACCGTCAGTGAGCTGACGCTGAAGTATCAGTGAAGTATCTTTCGTGCACCTGCAGCAAGCCGCTGTCTGAGATGTTCTGCTTAAATGAAGCGTGGGGTTTATCGCCTTTGTAATCTGCCCCTGATCATGCTACCTTCATGCTAGTGATGCCCATATAAAATTCGCATGCAGAAATCTAGAAGAAAACAAATGATATGAGAAGAGCTTCTTTCACTGCAGTTTTTACGCGTTGAAGTTACGCAACTCCCTGCCCTGTTACTGTTAGCGAGGCCTATCAAGATCAACTGCTGTAATGTGCCATCATACATTACACCAGTCTATTCACTGCCGTCCTCAGCCCTGCTATGACTGGGCATTACCTCACATTACCCCGAATTTCATCACAAACTGCAGCTTCTCTGAATACTTTTAATGCGTCAAGCAGAACTCCGGCCAGGTCTGAGTTATAAAAAGTCGAGATGAAGTGCTTCCATGTAGGCCACTTGCAAAAAAATGTTCGTCATGATTTCAACTGCTGTGTAAATGTGAGTCTGACAACATTTAGGAATGAGTGGAGATTTTCGTTTACAGTAACTCAAGTAAACTGCACAACGGCGTGTGCTTATTGTTGCAATGTATCGTTGGTGCTGCCTTTACATTCTCGGCAGAGAAACAAAGAGATTGTCGCCACGCAAATGAGTTTCTGTGCATCACTGCCTCGGAAACTTTTGTGTGGAGCAGCTGTAGCTCCAGGATGGATTTTCCAGTGGGAGTCCAGAGGATCGTTAAGACCAGAGTACCTCTCAGAGTCTCATTCTGCTACAGTTAGTGATTAAATAGTAATTAGACAATGACGAATGCATGAGCTGATCTGTGACTCTGATCTGTGACTCTGATCTGTGACTCTGATCTGTGACTCTGATCAGCTGTGGCCTATTTGGTGTTTTTATTTTTAATGGCAAGATTACCTTTCAGACTAGTTATCTGCATTTCTCATTCTATCTCCCCCGCCCCCTCTCTCTTCTTATCTCCCTCTGTCTCTCTCTCTCTCTCTCTCTCTCTCTCTCTCTGTCTCTCTCTCTCTCTCTCTCTCTCTCTCTCTCTCTCTCTTTCTCTGAAACTCTTCCTATTTATCATGGGCTGAGCTAACTATTGATTCCCATGCATGTGATGGTGTCTATGTGTTAATCAATGACAGGTAATTGTTTGTTATCAATTGGCTTTTATTTTTTTATGGCAAGATTACCTTTCTTTGTTTTTTTCTCTCTCTTTTTCTTCCTTCCTGTTTCTCCCTCTTTCCTCTCTGTTCTTGTCCTCCCCTCCTCCTGCTCTTGTCCATGCCCTTCTCTGTTTTCACTAGAGGATATTTAGGAGCGTAAAAATAATGCTACAACACAGTGTAACGAATCTGACATTATAACAGGGACTCCGAGGCAGTCGAGGTGGGTGCTGCAAAGAAAAACAATTATTTTAAGGCAATTCGCTTGGGGGTGGGGCACCACATGCTGGAATCTCATAAATGCATTAGAGATTGAAGTCACGCCTGGTGTGTCAATCTGGGTAATCGAAAGCACACCTGGTTTTATCCCCTTGGGTGTCCCCTGATGCTCCTCTGTCACACACACACACACACACACACACACACATTCATGTGCTTCTTACTCAGACCATAGCACTTATCAAATCAAAAACAGCATTTATGAACAGGTGCTAGTATGCATCAAGTGTCAGTGCTCAGAGCATGCTTGCTTGTTTATATATCCTGCCACAGAAACGCTCCCTGTGCCCTCAGGCTGTGTGGTGATAGAAGCAGGGATCTGCTGTGGGTGCTGGTTTTCAGTTCTCTTTGATCCCCATCTGAGGTTTGGAGTTGGGCTTTAAGTGCAAGGAGCTGTGGGTGGGATGATGCCCCGGGTGTTGGTCGCCCTGGGCAGTGTGGGTAGCGTACCTCTGAGGCCCAGCACAGGAGCTTCCGGCCATGACTCCTGACTCTGCATGATCCGGACCAAGCCTAGCGATGCTCTTGGCTGTTTCCAGGGCGATGAACAGAGGCAGGTTATACAGAGCACCACTGGAGCACAGAGCTATTTGTTGCCTTGAAGGTCATTCGAAAAAAAAGAAAGGCATCAAAGACTTTTCACTTCTTACATTGCGTTGTTTTCCCTTGTGTTTTTTTGTATGTTTTTTTGTTTGTTTGTTCGTTCGTTTGTTCATTTGGTTGGAGATATTTTTCCACAGCACCCCTGAAAAGAACAAAAAAAAAAATTGGGGCTGTTGATTCAAGCTGTCTGGGATCAAGGTGCAGAACCACCAGAGTGTGAATGCAGCTCTTGCCCTGTCAGATTCTGCTGCTCTCTGGTATGTCACAAGAACCATCATAGAACCCAAAACGGAAAAAACCCAAAAACGGAAAAATCTCCAGGATCTCCTGCCCAGCGGAGCTGCAATGAGGGGTGGGAGGGACGTGCCGATGGGCTAAGGTGTCCTGTCTCTGTGTTGTTTAACGTGTCCTGTCTCTGTGTTGTTTAACGTGTCCTGTTTCTGTGTTGTTTACAGCTACTCTTGGCACACTGGACTTCAGTCTGCTGTACGACCAGGAGAACAACGCTCTCCACTGCACCATCAACAAAGCCAAGGTAAGCACCGCTTAACCCCTCTAGCCTCAATGTTGAACGTTTCTTCTCCAGGCACAAGGCTTTGCCAGTGCCAGAGACATGACAGAGTCCCTTGAATGCCAGGACGTGAGTCCAGGACGTGAGTCCAGGACAAGTCTACACAGTCTTGTTATCATTCCAGCCATGAGATCATGCTACTCTCGCCAAAATGTGCGTTCCATCTAGAGGTCCCCCTTGTCTATACCAGAGCAGAATGAAACATGATAGACTGCCAACCACCCCCACAACCTGACACACACACACATACACACACACCCTCCCATTCCCCCAAGTCCTCCTGGCAGCATTCCCAGCCTACCGCTCTACTGAGAGACATTCTTAAAAGTCAGTCGTCCCTGCTCCGTGCTCATCTGTCTCCCCACAAGTGTGGCACGCCCCTCGGAGACGTCTGAGCAGGGACGGCTTGCTCCTTTGACCGGGGAAGCATGGCGTGAGGGGGATTTCCCTTGACAACCTACACTGCTGGTAGCATCTGCCACTGTCCTCTCCTCTCAGTGTCTAGCCACAGACTCTCTCTCTATCTCTCACTCTCTGTTTATCTCTCTCTCTCTATCTCTCACTCTCTGTTTATCTCTCTCTCTATCTCTCACTCTCACTTTATCTCTCTCACTCTTTTTATCTTTCTCTGTATTTCTCACTTGCTCTTTATCTCTCTCTATCTCTTTCTCTCTATTATGTTTCTCTTTATATTCTCCATTTCCTCTCTCATTCTCTTTCTCTCTCATTCTCTCTCCTCACTAGTTCTGTTTGTATAGTGGGATGAAATATTTGTTCCTGTTCATGTGGAGGTGTCTGAGTATTAATCAATGGCAGGTAATTGTTTGTCATCATTTGGCATAATGATTCATCTCAGTACTGCTGAGTGGAGATCTTTACAACCTTTGACCCCTTTCTCACATTCATCTCACATCACACCCCTGTGTGTTCAGATGCACACAGTACCATATGGGGCCCTGATCACATAAACTGAGTAGCAATGCTGCAAAAAATAACCACTGATGTGTAAAATCATAATTAATCACCAGAAAGTTGAGGTGCCACGGTAAGGAATTCTACCATCTATGTCAGGCCACACCGAGGCAAGGTGAAGGACTCTGAACACTCATTCAGTGTGACAACTCCCACAGGACAAGACCTGCGTTTCAAAGTGTGCACCCGCTCACTCTCTTTTACTCCTCTTTCTACTCCCTCGCTCTCCTCCTTTCTCGTTTCTTCCTTCCTTTCTGACCTCCTGCCCTTCTCACTTTAGACACTTTAATCCAAGAACCAAATGTTCAATTGTACAAACATGAATTTCCATGTATTGCCAGCTGTTTAATTGGTTATACCGCTGCAGTTTACCAAACACTGTAGAGCACAATATTTTTTTTTTCTTTTTGTTTGTTTTTCCTTTTTTGACAGTTTAATTGTTTGCATGTTTGTTTGTGGGCTAGAGCAATAATTACCCCTTGAGTGAATTGGAGTTGAAACCCTAGCTCTAAGTGGGAGGAAGTAATCACAAGGTTGGTGATTTCCTCTGCTTTCCACACGCCTGCTCTGGTCATCCTGTCAGACCTGCATCAGCAGAAATAAAAGCCTGTAGTCAGGCATGGCTGCTCGGCCCAGCAATCCTGTAGTGAGAGACCAAAACAATGCCTCCCCCTACATCTCTCTCTCTCTCTCTCTCTCTCCCTCTCTCTCTCTCTCTCTCCCTCTCTCTCTCTCTCCCTCTCTCTCTCTCTCTCTCTCCCTCTCTCTCTCTCTCTCTCTCTCTATATATATATATATATTTATATATATATATATATTTATCTCCCTCACTATGTCTTTCTCTATCACATTTTCTTTCTCAACTTCTCTCTCTCTCTCTTTCCTTCATTCTCTCTCTCCATCTCTGAACTCCCCAATTCTAAAAACAACGTGATTGAGCATTGGGTATTACCTTGCTAGATCAGCAGACATGTTTTGGCCAGGACTCCGTATAAAGAAAAGCCTTTTTTTCTAAGAGATGGAATAAATTAGCTGTGAGAAAAGGTTGAAAGCATGAGGGATTGTTTTTGTGGTCTTAATACACCATCTATCGATTACATTTATATTTTTGTTTACGTTTTGTACACATTCATTCTGTACACATTCATACAAAATGTATTCATATTTACAGCTTCAGATAATTCCTTTACTATAGTAGCTGAATAACTCCAATATATTCTATCATAAATTTTAAAAACTGCATTATTCATAATTTGTACTATACAGGAATTTATTTACCACAAGATGAATGAATGCAACAAAGAAAGAAGAGCATGAAATGTGCAAGCTAACATTAATTTGACTTATTTTTAAATCTTACAAAACCATCCACAACATGACTTTATCTCCCCATTTTACATAAATATCTTCTGAATATCCATGTACATTCAGTTCCACTCATTCAGTTCCACTGAGTTCAGTTACATGCTTGGGGCTGACACATGCTGGTGAGGATTTTCCACCATCTGTGTCGGACCTCCAGTCATCGTGCAGGTGTGATGTGGTGCATCCCAGAATTCCTCTGTGACTGCAAGCACTCACTCAGTGTGATGGGAACTGCCATGGGGCAAGAGCTACTGTTTTAAGCTCCGCCCACCCAAGCACTACCACCAACACCACCTCACCTGTTCTCTCTCCCTGTTTTTTTCCTTTTTTCTCCCTCTAACTCTTTTCTGTCCATCTTTCTATCTCTTTTACTGTGCTCAGCTTCATGTCTTTATGCAGTTCTCAGACATTTTTTTTTGCAGTTCTCAGACATTGACAGGGACATTTAACCTTTGACATAAACCATTTTTTCCACTGGAAGATGCAAAATGGAAACCCTACCCCAGCCCCTCTGTTCTGGTCATGGAACCCCTACCCCAGCCCCTCTGTGCTGATCATGGAACCCCTACCCCAACCCCTCTGTTCTGGTCATGGAACCCCTACCCCAGCCCCTCTGTGCTGGTCATGGAGCCCCTACCCCAGCCCCTCTGTGCTGATCATGGAACCCCTACCCCAGCCCCTCTGTTCTGGTCATGGAGCCCCTACCCCCGCCCCACTGTGCTGGTCATGGAGCCCCAACCCCAGCCCCACTGTGCTGGGCATGGAGCCCCTACCCCAGCCCCTCTGTTCTGGTCATGGAGCCCCTACCCCAGCCCCTCTGTGCTGGTCATGGAGCCCCTACCCCAGCCCCTCTGTGCTGGTCATGGAGCCCCTACCCCAGCCCCCTTGCACTGGCTGTGGAGCGGCTTTCCCGCTTGGCTGACTCCAGATATAGCGTCTCCACTTTGCACATGTGAACATTGTTTCGAGCTCCTGGCCAAGGCAGAGTGCTTAGCTGGAGAAGCCCAGAAGCACTCCTGGGCTCTGGAGATAACGAGGATCGTTTCGCTTGGTTCAGTTTGAGTTTTTGAGCTGTGGTAAGAATAACGAGCTAATCAGCAAGGGCGAGGCCTGCGCTGTGTTTTCATGAGTTCAGCCTCAGCCGCACTCAGTCTTGCAGTGATTTTTTCTAACCTCAGTTGAAAACAAAAAAAAGTTGTTTATCTTCTGATGTTGTTTTATACAAGCTATTGTGCCATATTTCTCAGGAGAATATTGAAAACCCAGTGCTCCTGTCACGGCACTAAGCTCAGTATATTGTGCAGCCAGTAGTTTTTCCTACTCATGAGAAATTATACATTATTTTCAGGGTTTTTTGTTATCTTAAGAGCACAGACTAAAAGAAAGCCTGCAGCAAGTGGACCTATTTAGCATTCGCTGGAGATTAATGTCCCATGCCAGTGGATGTGCTCCCCGGTGGTACTGTTCTCCCTAAGACCACTCCAGCTGCCTACTTCCCTGATTCCTGAGTTTAATGTGGAATATGGGTTGCATTCTGCATTCTGGAACAAAAGGATTGAAGTCCCACAGCAAGATTCAAATGAAAAATCCAAATTACCTTTCACGGCAGCTAAAGAAGCGATTTCTGGCTCAATTTCTCAACTTAAAACTGATGTGAGCAACTGCACTGCAACAGGATCTGGAAGTGTATGAATCAGTCCCAGCAGGGATTTCTTTTGTTTGCTTTGTTGTTCACTTAAAAACAGCCGAGTGGCCCAACAGTTCCAATAAAAGAGTGGGACTTTTGAGGAAAGTGGGACTGCGTGGGACTGCTCAGGATGGCACAGGACAATGTGGGAGTGGACAGGACTGCGCGAGAGTGGACAGGACTGTGCGGGAGTGGGTTGGACTGCACGGGAATTAGTGAGTGCAGGTGGACTCATCATGTTCCGACCGCAGTGTTTGATCATCTGACTCTTCTGAGGTTTCTTCTGTTCAGCACCATGGACAGCGCCTGGCTGGGGGACACATGAGGCTATGTGACGTTTGCCTAACCTAGCCTAGACTTTGTCATGGTTTATGATTAATGAGTTAAAGCAAAGCTCTTATTTTGAGTGAAATCATAGTTACATCATCAGTTAGTTTGCAGGATTAGTTTTAATTTTGGACTAAATATAATGTGCATACATTATTTTGGTTCTGGTCTAGGCTTAACCTGGATTAGAGTGCATAATCAACATTCTGATGTCACTGTGCAGTTATATTAATTGCAAATTTGGCTACACTCCAGAACTCTTTCCCAGTGGTGGGGAAAACCCTTGTGAATGAGCTCACAATGTGGGAGAGTTTCATGACAGCCCCATCAGCAATAAAGACCATCCTCTCAAAGACCTCCTGTTTGTCCTCTATACGAACTCACTCTCACATATCAGCCAATCAGCTGTATTTACTTCCATTGCCTCTTCTCTCCATCCTCCTCCGACACCTACCCCCCCACCCCCACCCCTCTCTTGCTCCATCCTTCACTCTGGAGGCAGGGCAGGCTACCCCTGGCTCCCAGCTGTTAATGTTTCATCAGACATGTCATCATAATGCAAGGCTCCTTGCATGGCAGGCCATTGATTTATGATGTGGTCTCATCACCGAGAGAGCTCAGATTAATAACTGAACAAACAGTTGGGGAAGGGCTCGAGGAGTGTTCCTGGGATTGGTTTGTGGAATGAAGTGAAGTTCATGTTTGACTCTGCTGAAATAGTCTCCTCTGCCATCTGGTGTCTTTGTTGAATTATGGAGGAGTTTAATAAAAAGCAAAGATGGGTTTTACCGTCTTCTTTGTATGCACACCAATGTGTGTGACCATATAATATACAGATGTCAGCACCTCATTAGCATAGAACATAGATGTGCATGTTAATGGAACACTGGCACACTGTGTGTCGGTCACTCCAGCTTCTTGGAGCCTGAACGGAACTGTACTCTGTACTATTCCATGCACATCTCAGAGAACCTTTTAAATGCTTTGGAGTAAGTTTCTGCTTATGGGGTTCAGGCAGCAGGGCTTTTATGGACGTCACCATATCCATCTGTCCTGACGTTTCTACCGAAAGAGAAGCCACTTAAGTTCACCATTTAGAATCAAAAGTATTTTCTAGAATCTCAAGACTGTTGTCTGATCAGTATCTATGGAGATGGGTGCTTTGGTTAAAGTAGAAGACCTCAATTAAATCACTGGCCCACAGCCAAAGGTAAAAGTGTTTTTTTTTTTTACCTCAGTGAAGAAGGTCTACATCGTTCAAGTTTCACTCCAGCACTTCATGCCTGAAATCACTGCGATACTCCACTTAGTGCCCTGAAGATTTAGTTTTGAACAGAGGACAGGTTGAGGAGATCAATCTAGTTGAAGGAGGTTCACACACATGAAATGTGGATGTTAGCTCGGGTTAGTTCTGCAGTTAATTCCTCCTACTTCCGGACTCATTGGCTCCTTGTTTAATCGGAAAGCTGGCAGAAAAATCTATGTTATTAAACCTGGTTGATTTGAGCCAGCACCTGCAGAGGAAGGAGATGTGTGTCATGGCACACGTGCCCACTGTTGCTGCCCTATGTAAGGTGGCATGGTGCCAGCTGCAGCCAGGGGGGGTGGCAAAACTCACAATGGAAAAGCTGCCACACATGGCTGGTGAAGCTTCTCATTTCCCCTCTGCCCCACCCTCATTCGTCTTACTCAGTACACGCCGCTCCTGGAGTCTGACCCCAGACATCTGACGCAGTATTTCAAACACGTCGCAGCCCTCGGAGTTCTGCGCTGCGGTCACGTTTCTCATGTTTTTGACGTCTCTCACATTTCTCACGTCTCTGTGGTGAATGTCACTAGCTCGGGTGCCGAAAAGTGATTCAGAGAATAAGTTGCCCCTGTTCTGTAACATTTTCATGACTGTTGATTGTGTATTAGAAATTCATAAGCTTTCAGTGAATGTTCTAGAAAAGCTGCACTGTTCAAGATGAATTACATTTGGATAACATAGTTGTGACTGATTGTACCAGGCAGCTGAGAGAGATCAAGAAAGGCTGTAATTTGTGAAGCGGATATTGCAGGTCGGTCGTTATCAGTCATATTGAGCTGTCCTGCATTGTTATAGTGTGATAAGCACTCAACTTGAAGCATTCACAGCCACAGGAAGTATATGAGGATTACAAGGAATTTCCCATTCAGGGTACAGATAATGGAGTATTTATTGTAAGTGCAGTGTACACACATACATTCACACGTGCTCATTGGTGGGATTTTTTCTCATAACATCTATCCAAATGTTACACCCTAAATGACATTGATTCCAGAGGGCTGTTATGGAATTAACTCAGTCTCTGTGGTGTTTTCAGGGTGGGTAACACACGGGGTTAAAGATCATGTGGATCAATGCTTTGCTCACATGGTTTTTGTAATGTATGTAAATGCTGGATAATGATCCCAGGACCCAGGGGAGTCGACCTTCCTCTGATGAGTACTGTCATTATTTGTACCTGTGGGGGACTGACTGGACTACACTTGGTGGAATTGCTTGCTTTATACCAGTGGAAAGAAAATGGCTGCTCACCCTGTATTTTTCTGTGATTATAAGAGGTGCATTTACTCAGACTGAAGCTTTGAAAGGAGCTCAGTAACATCGGAAGGAACATGTACTATACCAATTAAATATAATGTAATGAATTCGTATGCTATATTATGCGTAAAAACAGTGTAAAATGTCCTTAGCATGAGTAATAATACTTTAACATTTCCACATTAATATTTCCTTGGGGTAAGGCCTGTTTTAAGAAGCTCCATTATATAAGTGGCAGTAATTGAGTATGGAAAAATCATTTTAAAAGTATCCCACGTGTACATAAGGTATGTCCCAGAATTTCTTCCAGCTCATGGCATGTGAGTTTCCATCTAGCTGTGAAGCTGCATGGATCTGTCCAGTTGCTCGCTGACCCGTCCTCCTACCCGACGCCGGGCAAACTCAGCCGCCGGCGGCAGCAGTGGCGGGTGGTCCAGGTCTCTGCAGTGTCACACCCCACATCAGAGTCACGGGAAGACTGGGGGAGGATGTGCAATCGGCACTGAATAGACTGAAACACTATGGCTGATTGGGATGGCCCACACTTCCAGTACAATTCAGCGTGCCAAGCAGGAAAACTGTGGTTGACTGGTGTTAGTATCAGCTCTTGATGTGAGAAAGAAACCTTGTTTAACTCTGTATGTCACATAGGAAGGTTATATGACTTCCTCTATTACTTTAATAGTGGCCAATGAACTTGCCACAGATGGACAGGCTTCACACCACAGCTATCTATCAACAGCTGCTAAAGGTCAGATGGAAAGGAATTAGCCACTGTAGTTCTTCTGCTGAGGTTTTGTTGAGGTGTAAAGTCCAATAAATGGGTCACCGTGACTCATTCATGGCATTTGCTGAAATGCATCTGATGGTATTCCGGTTAATCCATACGTCAATACATACCACCCCAACCAGCAGTGGTTCTCCTCAAATATCTAGTATACTGTGTAAAAGTGTTCAATCTGGAGCACATCATTTTAACACTTCATTAATGAAGCATTAAACTTGGCTAAACAGATTCTTAATTGGACCTCCAGGCAACAAATTAATCTGTGGCTGTTTTAATGAAATTATATTCATTTTCATTATTTGTTTTGCCTGTGGTGTCACCAGTCTGTTAGTTAGTTATTACATATAAAAAATGTGTCACAATGAAAAAAATATCCGATTGACACAGTCCAAGTTTTCTCACATGAGCAGCTGCTTTTTTTAATATGTGAAGTGTTCAGAGAAGAAATTTGCAGCATTGTAGTTTCATTCCCCAGCATATGAATAATGTATAACCAGGCCAGTCATTCCTGCAGAACAAAGGGAAGTCTGGGGCTTCTTTCTTGTCCTGCCAAGGTGAAGGAAATAGAAGGAACAATCGAATACCATTTACATTTTTTTTTCAAAGAGCAAAGTTTAGGTCTTCTGCTTGATTTAGTACACCTGCTTACACCCGGTCACTTCATAATGCCTAAGTTTGGGGCTCTGGTAATGAAACCCCAGTGAGACATCAATGGTGGATTGGATTTTACATTCAGGGAACTGTGCACAGGTGAGCTCCTGTTGCTTGCAGTTCATTTGTTTTTCTTCTTTGTTCACATGCACTAATTCTGAACACTGCTTTCTTTTCTGGAACATTCTGAACATTGTTCTGTTTTCTGGAACATTCTGAACACTGTTCTGTTTTCTGGAACATTCTGAGCACTCTGTTTTCTCATCCACTTGCCTGCTTTCTTTTGGTGCTTAAGGTTTTTTTTGCATGTATTTTATATATGACTTTCACTACCATGTTTTCATTTTTATGCCATTTTTTTGCTGTCTTGCATGCATGTTATGTCTCTTTATCTCGATCTTTCTCTGTCTGTCTCTCTGTCTGTCTCTCTCTGTCTCGGTCTTGCTGCATGGCTGTAACTGTGATGTTCAGATCCCCGTGCCCAGGTACAGCAAGGTAAGCTACTCCCTGAATGCTGCTTCTATAGCAGTCTCTCAGCCCCATGGTGTTACAGACACAGCATCACAGCCAAAAACACACCACTGCTAACACATTAGTAGTACTGTCATGATTAAAGAGTGCTTAACACTAGTATCTAGAACTTTCAAAATCCAGTCTTAAATATCCTCTGCAATTAATTATTAAATCTGTTGATCTGATTGAACTAGCAGTGAACATGTGTTATTTTATTTATGAGCTGCTAGGAATGCACGAAGCCTGCAAAACTGATTCCACACCCTGCTCTCTATGTAATTTGGTTCTCCAAGGACCCCCAAGAATCAATACTGCTAAGTGCGATCGGTATCCCGCACGGCCCCGCGTCACCCTGAGCTCACCTGTTCCCTCGCTATTGATTGGCCCCCTAGACTTCACGACCCCTATGTGTTGCCACCCCCATCGACCGGGGGGGGGGGGGGCGGGTGCCGCATCAAACGTTCAGATGCGTACGCACGTTCTGATGGAAGGCCTCCAGCTCTAACCTCCACGCTGTTTGTCCTGAACCCTCTACCTCCTTACTCCTTACACCCTTTGCACCACCCTTTGCTTCCCAGTACATGCCAGGGCTTGCCAGGCTGGCCTCAGAAGCTCCACACACCTCCACACATTGATAAAGTTATAGAACTCTCTTCATTTGGAACTGAGCCCAAACGGACAGTTCTATGAATGAAAAAAACGCAGGGATCCTTTACTACCTGCACACAACTTTTATATCCAAACACACACAAGTGAGAGGCAGCAGCCAAAAGCCACGACTGGAAACCACAGCCTCCTGAGGGATTGCATCGGGTGCAGGAGAGAAAGACACGACACCACCCAGGACAGAGCACCACTGGCACACAGTCGTCCACACACACATTTATACCAGAACTATTTTATTAGGCTAGTCAGCTACACGGTTGAGCATGCAGCACATATTACATGACAAATAGCAAGATATTTGTGCAGCTGAGAACAGAACTTAGTGTAACATGGTTTTGTTTCATTCATTTGAAGAGTTTTATTTTTGGAAGGTTTTATTGGGTCTTTGACTAATCAGCTACATTAGTTTTATTTAACTGCAATCTTTGCTAATAAGAATGATAATCTCTTTTTAAAGAGGTTGGCATAAATTACTGGGTCGTAGGCAACATTCATTGAACTCCTTTTTTTAATGTTTCAGTATGTTGTGGTGAAGGAGTAATTTGATGAAGCAGTCGTGCTTGCTGTCTTCATTCATAAGAACACGCCTGGTTGATTTTTCACTGCAGACATTTAAACTGCACTCAGGGCTAATGACCCTGTATAGCAATGAGCAGACTGATGTTTTGTCAATCCAAAGCATCACTCCCATGCTGTATGTGTGTTTGTGTTCGTGTGTATGGGGATATTTATGTAGCTTGTCTCCCTCATATATTCATGGCCAGATGACACTACCGGTTGCCATGGTACCCACATGTGCATGCATCCGTTCATCACGAGGACTGGTGTGATCAATCAGTGCAGACCTGGCCACAGCCTTGCATCCACACTTCCGTACCCCCCCCCCCCCTCCAGGCCCTGGCTCCGCCCCAGAGACCTGTATAGCTCGTTACTAATGAGCTCCTCCCCTCCACCCATTAGCCCACCTGCATATTTTGGGTGGCAAAGCACACACACACCCAGTATGCTAGCGGTTGGCACTGGCTCGCGGACAGCAGCCATCGGTTCCTGTTGAGCTCATTACGATCCCGGTGCCTCCCCGGCTTTTGTTTACCAGATCTCTTCCGTGCACAAGCGGCCAGCTCGGATTGAGAGCCAAGCTCCGCGTCGCCCGTCCGGATCTGCGAGGGCACAGAGGAGAGAAGCGGCATGATTTGGGACATAAAGGGACTCTAACTAGGAGCAACTTCTCTATCTGGGAGAGCATGTGTGGTGAGCCAGCTGTGGTGATTAACACGGTCAGCAGCTGGGCCCGTGGGACTCGCCCACAGACGCTCCAGTGTGCAGCAACCAACCATCTCCCTTCCATGTCAGTCCCAGTCACTCTCCCTCCTGCCATTCGGAATTTAACAAAAGCCAGACCTGTCCCGAAGGATGTGATCTGAAAGGCGTAATTGAGTAAAGGTGACACGCCCCCCTGAAACAGCACGGCAGATCCAGAGCTACTGAGGCACCATTCTGTCTGATGGTTCTACTGACAGGTGCAAGATGATTGTGTGCTGTGAAGGATTCCTGATCAGAGTAGGGCTTTCGGGCTGGGAAAACTAGCCAGGCCGAACCCATTTCACGTTC
This sequence comes from Tenebrosternarchus preto, assembly GCA_025802075.1. Lineage (NCBI taxonomy): Eukaryota > Metazoa > Chordata > Actinopteri > Gymnotiformes > Apteronotidae > Tenebrosternarchus > Tenebrosternarchus preto. The sequence continues at coordinate 3,175,573 of JAOYMR010000002.1, forward strand.
CTCTCATTCTTGTGATCCACAGAAGGGGCTCCAGACACAGCTTGAATGGAGAGCTTGAGAATGTGTGTATTTAACACTCCCCTTCAATGGCATCCAGTTAAACAGTGCCAGACCCCCCCAACATCGCCCAAGCTTGTCGCCGTAAGCCGCCTATTTTCTGCTGGAGTGGTTTGGCCTTTGCTAGAGTCCCATACATCATTCCAGGCTTCCTGGAAAAGGCACAGGGAGAAGCTGTGAAGCCATTCCGGATTGGAGAACTGTAGGGCTTTGCTCAGAACTGTAGGGCTGTGCTCAGAACTGTGGGGCTGTGCTCGACCCCTGCGTTTTGCATTTCATCCACAAGCTTCTGCAGTTAGATCAAAGCAGGACTCATGGTGGAGGAGACAGTCTGCTGCCTCACATGCCCCGTTTTTCATGTCAGGTTATATGTGTTGTCTGCTTCTGTGGCGTGGAGAATGGAGCTCAACGGGAAATGCGTTTTCGACAAGAATCTGTAATCTGTGCACACACAAACACTCACAAACGCGCAAGAGCCGAGAGGAGGCGGGACCGGATCGACACCCTTCGGACCTCTAATGAGTGTTGTGTGGTAAGCAGACGAGCACCCTTTATATTACTGCGCTAAGCCCACAGTGTCTGCAGATGACTGGAAAAGAAAATAAATGTTAAAAAAAAAAAAGTGAGGCATTGTTACTTGTTGCAACTATCTGATATATCTTAACTCAGCCGCCTCCGCGTCCGACAAACACAAGCCTGCTGTGTTTTCCCCCTCTGACTTTAGAATCAGGTCCTCTGTGTAAACAGAGTGACCTGTGTCACCTCTGTAGCACAAAGAAGCCGAAAAAAACACTTATTAGCCTTGTTGTTCTGACAACCCGTGGGTGTAAATAGTAAGGACAGGTTGAACCACTGTCTGTGGACCGCAGGGTCCCGCATGCACTTACAACACACGCGGGAGGCCGAGACTGACTCACTCGGGAGGAAGCTTCCTTCACTAGGGAGACGGTTCATGGATAGAGAGGTGAGCTAACCTCAGCTAAGAGCTATAGTTGAAATGTGTAGATGAAAGTCTTTTACTGCTTACGTTGCTTGGCAGTGGCTGTTTTAGGTGATAAATTTACACTTCTCTTCAGAGTTTCATTAAGTCAGGATCAGTGGACAATAACCTCTGGTTTAACTCAGTTGTGTTCATTAAGTCAGGATCAGTATACGATAACCTCAGCTTTAACGGAATTAAAGACAGGGCTGCTGCTCACAGACACTGGTTCATTCCTCTTGGCTCACTGTGAGAAACGAAGCTCTCTGGCGTTGGTGAAGAGACCGATGATGTCAGCAGTCGGCCTGCGGCTGTACCCTCGATTTAAAGTCCTGCCACGAAGGCAGACAAGAACAGAGGGGAGGGAATCCTCGATTTACCCAAACATACCAGCAGCTTTTACCGCGCAATCATCAATCATACCCATCAAATATGGCCACCGTTTCAACGTGGCATGATGGCATAATTATTGACCCTTCAGTGATGTGATGAGCAAAGTAGCAGAAAATATCGACTTTACAGTTCATTGATCTTTAATTACTCCATGTCAGCTTGATATTGATGCTTTTGTCTCAAGTGGTTTGGGTTTATTGATACGTCAGGCTTAATTTAGGGCAAAGAGACCAAACACTTATATGGATCACGCCTATTTTAAAAGTTTTCACCAAAGGTAGGTACCACAGCAGAGCCCAAGGGGGTTAGAACCACTTCAGTTGGAGTTCCTCTGAAAGAGAGGAGGTGCTAAGCTGTTCATTAAGGACTACACGTAATGCCGTGAGAAAGTCTTGGTTGATCTTAAAGCTTTTTCCCTCCTACACCGATACACTGTGGAAGTAAACATGATTATCCACATGACAGAAACCTATGGAATCGTACGTCCGGGGTCAGTAAACTCCATCTCTACACACACACGGCGTACGCAGCCCACACATCGCAAAGTGGAGAACCTCACATCACAGATTTGTTTTCATGTTATTCTTATCCTGACGCTCCAACAGCTGACCTTTAAATCCCACGGCAGTCTCACCCACCTCGTGCACATGCAGCACACATTAATAATCTACTGCAGGCAAATTTCAGCAGTGCTCGGTGTAGCCACAGCTCCACAGTCCTGCCAAGCTACTTTTTCCTCTTAAGGTATTTTGACCTGTTTGACTTTTTCTCATTACTGGTGGATTTTCTTTTTTCTACGTACTGAAACACACCTAATGTGAGCTAATCGGCTACAGAAAGGGTTATTTTTTTCCCCCATTTGGTGAGCAGAACTACCTTCAGCCGGCGAGGCCCAGCTTGTTCTGAAGAAGGTGTTTCTTGTCAGAAATAAAGGAGGTATTATAACAGCCTTCAGGTCTCTCAGTGAGCCTGACAGACTGCTTTGTAATGTCTTCTTTGCAATGGTGATGTCAGTACTGCACAAGATCAGCGCTGCTCTTCAGTGTGGTGGCCTTGCTGTCATTGGTAAACAACTCTTTCTCTCTGCTCTTTCACACAGGGACTCAAACCCATGGATCACAATGGGCTGTCAGATCCCTATGTTAAACTGCACCTGCTGCCTGGCGCCAGTAAAGTATGTACTTCTGTACACCATTTTGTTTATCTTTACACAGACACACACACACACACACACACACACACACACACACACAAGCCTGAAGTCATGACAGCTTAGAAAGTATAGATTTTTGATTCATATATATATACTGATGAGATATATATACTGATGAGATATATATATATATATATATATATATATATATATCATCAGTAAATCAGTGTACACAGATTAAATGAGCATCTAAGGGTTTTTTGGCAGGGGGTGGTGAATATAATGCAATTAAAATTAATCTATAATTGCTCTTTTTAATACATTTTTATTTTTCCATATTTTGCACGATCCTAGTTCTTTCTAAATCATTTTCAGTGTGTCTTCCAAATCCTTGAAATCGATGTGACCTATACAGCTCAATCTATCAAACTCAGAAGTCCTCAACTGAATCTGAATTCATTCTGTGTGTGCCACTCTCTCAGTAAGAAGCCCAGACTCCCTCACAGTTGTCGATGTTGTCACTTCAGATTTCCCAAACTTTAATCAAATCTCCCTGTGGAACCTCATGACCAAAGCATGTCTTATATCAGTCACTGACCAAAGCCTAGCAGATTACAAATTATCTCCATGCGCCAGTGTTATAATTTATAGGTATTTATGAGTATTCCATTTTGTACTGGCAATATTTTCCCCTAACCAGACCTGTCAACCACCCACTTACAGACAAGCATCATAACGCTCCTAATTTCTCTCCTCCCATATTGTTGGTTTGACATGACTAAATCATATGACTTACGGCCCTGTTGGAATCTCCTTCAGAGGGTTATTAAGCACTTTATTGAGAGAGAGTGGGAACGTATGTTTTTTTTTTTCATTAGAATTAGTAAACTCCTCGTAGACGATGAAACAGGGCCCAGATGTTGCTTCTTCCCACTATAATCACCAAGGCTGTGTGTGTGTGTGTGTGTGTGTGTGTGTGTGTGTGTGTGTGTGTGTGTGTGTGTGTTGTGAGTGAACAAAAGAGCGAGAACAACATTCTGGTGAACACCCCAACAAAGATAAATTACAGTGTGTTATTACATAGCTCTGTGGAATACTTAGTTGTTATTGGTCAATTGAAGCATTCAAATGTTTGTTGCTTCTCAATAACAGACTGCATAATTTGTCCTTAATTAGTTTTTGGGTTTTTTTTTATTATTCTGCTTACAGATGACAGCGAATCCTATCAACAGTCCAAAGTTGCTCACTTTACCTTGTCTCTCTTCACCCTCATCATTAGTTTGACATAATAACACTAAATTGACCCTGTTGCTACCGGCAACTAATTCTGATTTCAGTTAGCTAGTTAAGTGGTGACGTTTCTGTTTAACTTGCTATTGTGACATTTTGTTTAACTTGTTATTGAGTCATTAACACAGACTAGGCAGGGCTGTTATAGTAGATCTATAATGATATACATTGTTGATCCACATTGTTTCTAGAATCTCCCCTTCTCATCAAGGTTCTGATCACCCTGTGGAGGTTTATTCTGCTGCCTTCTGACAGGCCAACTGTACATTTCTTCAACACCTGCAGTGTTTGGTTCTTTTAATTACAGTTATAGTACAGTTTAGCTACAGTAATATTATATTCTACAGTATCATATTCTAAAATGGTATGTTTACTTTACTGTGTTATATTAATAAAGCTGATAAGAGTTTGCCTTTAGGACAGATCATTCCAGAAATGCTGCCTGAATCAGGTCATTTGCCAAAGATGTTATCGTGTTGCCAGTGATATTATAGAGCACATTAACAGCTATCCAGCATATCCAACACAGTACTTCCTGTACCATATGACTATGACTCATGTTCTACAGTTTTTTAAGGTCTCTAAATGCTTATGTAGGATTTAAATAAAAGAAGCAAATACATACCTGTTTTGAATTTTACTGTAAGTAGCCTTTAAATTGATTTGCCTTTATCAAAAAGGTTTAGACCACATTTTTCATTCACAGCAGTAAGCTTATGTATCTGAGCTCAGGTGATCACTCACAGATTACATACTGATATTTTTGGATAATGTCTAAGTGAAAAGCAATGCCAGCACATTAAGCAGTAGAGTCCCCATATAAAACATGCAGGCTGTGGAAAAAGATTAGCTGTTTAAATCCTGTCATTAATCCAGCAAAAAACTGGATCGCTATCCCAGTGTCTTATTACTTGGAGTAATAATTTACGTCGACCCAAAGATTGTTTATTTCACTGAATTGTATGACAAATAACTATAATTTATTTACTGTAACATTCAAGTTAAAAGTGACAAACCACTGGATTTGACACGTACTTCTATTCAACGTGACCTTCAGAAACTCTTCAAAAACGTGGCCTTCAGAAACGTCCAAACTGTAACCCGTCTGTCTCTTTGCTTAGGCCAATAAACTACGTACCAAGACCCTCCGAAACACCCTGAACCCAGTCTGGAGCGAGACTCTGACCTACTATGGCATCACCGATGAGGACATGGTCCGCAAAACACTCAGGTACCGCCTCTGTGCCCTTTCCTGGGCTTGACCACACCCTCCAGTCACGCCCACGCAATCCCTAGGCCACACCCACTCCTGTAGTTGTCACCAAGTCTTGTATTTTTTTATTTGTAATGCAGGGGGGATAGTTCTTTAATTTAATATGGACAGTCAGAGTTTTCCTGTTGTGTTCCATACTGGTAATGACACTAGTTCACTCAGTCAGATTCTGCTTTCATCTGGGGTATAAGAGGATTCATACTGATCTAATTTCCAGTATCAAACAGACCGTCTCTTACTTTGATCATATAAGAATGTAAAACAGTAAAATGTAATAGAGCAGATTTTAGCTCTTTTGCCTGTACTTTTAAAATCAGCCTCCGGATTAGCAGACAGCCAACTCTGCGGCGGAGGTTTTAGTCTCTTTGTGTGACTGTGTTAATCTCTCTCTAATGGATAGGGAGGAGTGAACAGTGTGTTCTGCGAGCGTGTTGGTACCTTAGACCAGCGGGAGGGACGCTGGTCTCTTAGTACAGCTTCATCACACGGCTCCTCTCACGCCTTTGCTAGTAAATTAAGCTCGAGGAGGCAGTGGTGTGGTTGTTAACCCACGTTTAACACCAGTATGTGCCATGCTTGTGTCACACACCACCACACATGCCGACGGCTCTGAGCGCCACCGTTACAGTTTTCAAAATACTTCCTAATTTATGTTTGCTTCATTGTGCTACTCTGTTTATGGTTTGTCGCAGAGCAGGTAACTGACATTCTTGCAGACTGGCAACCAACACACTTCTCTGAGCAATTTAATAAAAAGTTAGGCTCATTTGATTATGTGCGTAACTCTTTGCGGGACTCCTAAACGGCACTGTCAACATCTTCTAGATTCCTCAAAAGCCTGTAGACATCAATTTTTGGCTTTATGGGCAAAACAAAATGCCTATAACATATTTCAGTGCCAAACAATACCAGCCCCTCCGCCAAGCAGTGTTTCACTTACACCACAACCTGTTTGTGATGGATGATATTAATATAACGGAAGACAAATGCAGTTGGAAACAAAATATTGACTAAGTTCACCGCACTGCAGGCCCAGGTACATTCATATTAGTTAATATTAGTCATTGTCATTGACAAAAGCAATCACTCAGATATATTGATTGTCTCTCATCAGCAAAGGGACAGTCATTCGTATTCCAGTCAAATGCAATCTATAAGCCTTTTGCACTATTTCATAATATATTCAACATCAGTTAAATTCAAAACTAATTTTGGAAATGGTGTTTGTTCTGACAGGAACCAACTGCCAAAAAAAAGGCAGGGCTTTGTACTTTTCCGGATCATTCTTCACAGCATGCTTCCCTCACGGAGGACACTGTGTACCATCCCTGACCTGGGCTGTGTTGTGCACCCTGCTTCACGTTCAGATTGAGCTGGCCAGAAAATGCAGGAATCATGCGCATATCCATTAAGTGGTAAATATAGGAATTATTTGCGTTAATCCATAGTCGCCGATGGCAGCAGAAGGGCCGCAGCTCGGCCCCGTCCGGGCCACCTGGGTGGAGGTCCAGATCCGTTGAGACGAGAGCCTTAGGCCAAGATCCTCGCCCTGTCTGGGCAACGTGCTCATTAAGGAGGCAGTCGTCTCCCCTTCAAAAGGTCAAACGCAAAAGCATACTGCACTCGGCTGCTAATGAAGTCAGGGGCGGGGCGTGTCTGATGGCGCATGGCAACCTTAGAATGAAAGTCAGAAATGCTGAATTATATTATAAATTGAATTATACTTGTGTATATTGAGTTCAGAGTTGTATAAATGGAGCAACACTCGGCTAATTTGAAAAAAAGGCGATAAATGTGTGCTCTTGACCAGGGGTGGGCAGTCCCAGTCCCTGCTAGGTCCCAGTGTTGCTCTAGCTTTTGACCCTGGCCAAGCAGCACCACACCTGATACAGCTATGCGAAGCCTGATCAGCTGTGTGAAGCCTGAGACCAACTAATTAAACAACTAGAATCAGGTGTGTTTCTAAATGGCTAGAGCAAAACAATTTTTTTTTTTTTTTGCTAAATTGAAGAATCCCCATGGAGTTAAGTATTTAAAAAGTGATACATGGCAATATATGGCAGTGTGTGAAAATGTCTTTTTTCAACCTTGGCAGATAGAACATGTTATGTGGCTTGCAGATCCATTACCAGATCGACCTTGTAGCTACGTATGCCTGTGCATGTTTGCTATAGCATGCAAGTGTGTGTGTGTGTGTGTGTGTGTGTGTGTGTGTGTGTGTGTGTGTGTAGGCCGGCAGAGTGTGTATTGATCTGGAAGGACCCACCTGATGATTCACCAGGGCTTTTCTGTAGGCCCGTCTCTGCCAGTTTCCATGGAAACGGAAAGTCTCCCTCATAGGTCTTACTTTTGGGGGACGGCACTCGCCCTTCATGCAAATAGACGTTCAACAATGACAAATATGCGGATTCCGATCTCTCATCTCTGAAACGTCCACCGCAGTATTAACTCGGATGGTGGCAATGAGGGCGGCGGAGGTGATACTTTACACCCCCAAATCCCTCCCCCACCTAACCCCGACACCACCCCCCCCACGCCTTGGCCAGTCGTGGCATGCCTGGCCTATGAGCTCCGCCCACCTTGTGTGGATGTCGTCCGAGCGATGAGCCTTTATTGCGCTCAGTGGGCGGCAGGATGGCAGATGAGAAGAGCCGGCCGTAAAAGCCAGCTGGCCAGCTCTACCAATGCAAACTGTGCCCTCAGTTCCTAAGAATGGAATGACAGGATATGACCTGCCATGCTGCTTTCGTGGGCTGTACCAAAACTCTCCATTCTGCTCTCTGGGTAGAGATGGACTAGTTCGCTCTGAGCCTTTTGATTCATTTTGTAACCATGTGTTGTATTGCCAAGCAGATACTGTGAGCAGTTGAAGTCTGGGGAATACATATGCATATACATACATACATATGTTTATACATACATACATATGCTTATACATACATACATATGCATATACATACATACATATGCTTATACATATATACATAT
>JAOYMR010000002.1:3195220-3217730 GCA_025802075.1 Tenebrosternarchus preto
GTATGGTACTGCTAATGCTACTGGTTCTGCTAATTCTCCTGGTTCTAATTCAACTGGTTCTGTCATATTGTTGTGTCATATTCTGTCATATCTATCATATTGTTTCACTATCATCATTCTCCCACTTACAGTTTTATTATTTTCAACCTTTTAATGGTTCAATTTGTGGATTTATAGTGGTGGTCGTTAATAAGGCTAGTCGAACCAAGAACACTATTTCCGCATTTATAAGGGACGAAATAAAATATGAGTTACTTTCCACTGGAATGCATGTACGAAGGAACCCCCATTTAAAAATGTGGCACAATTCGATTGGTCACCAGGACAGATGGGTAATGGAGTTCGTCGGAGCACACAATTATATCTATGAATGAAAATCTTGGAGCTTGAGGCAGTAAAAGATGGCCATTAAAAACAGGCAGCCAGTGGTTGAGAGACAGATGAATGATAATGGCCTTTTTTTCTTTATGTGACATGTTGCTGTATTAAAACTGCAGCAGCAATGCTTTCTGAGTATAAAAAGCTTTTCCAAGTATATATACACACATTTCCAAGAAAGAGACCCCCACCCCTTAGACAAGAACACACACACACACACACACAGCACTAATCCAAGTGGTTATTTATGTGCGCAGTGTAATCATTATATGATTTATATTAACTTAATACACCTTATTTTAAATATTCACAATACCTGATATGTGAGAGTGCCTTTTATCAGTCTACATCCTCTATACTCTTTATGTCTACACATGCCTCTTTGGACCTGAAATGGCCAACCCCACACTTCATCCTTACACACAAACACTGAGGTGTGATTTAGACGCTATGGTATTCTTGACTTCTCTGCATGGGACCTCATTAATCAGGCTGTAGTCTCCTTGCCTGGTGGCCTTTAGGAGCAGAGAGCAGTGGTCTCATTAAAGCTGGGCCGTTTGAGTCAGTGTGAGGGTTGTCTGTTGTGCTGTCCTCGATTACATCAAAAGTCTCCTTACTCCCCGCTTTCTTTGATTTTATGCCATTCCTTTCCCATGTGTGACTTGTGTGCATTTTAAGTTTCCCTTGCTCTTCCCTTATGGTCAAACGTAAAGCTGAGTTAAACAACAGTACCAGAGTGCCCTCTGGTGGACATGGGCATTAAAGCAATGCATCAGATTCACCCCATGAGAGAAAGACCCAATCTCCAGTACTAAAAGTGTATATTTATATACATTTCAGATACCTGAAGCCAGATGAGAACAAAAAGTCAAAGCACAAAACTGCTGTTAAGAAGAAAACCCTTAATCCAGAATTTAATGAGGTATGGTTTAGTGTACCACCTGAGAGCAAGATGCTTCATCAGTATGATGGCTGTATTTATATAAATAATATATTCACCAGTATGATTATTCATATGCAATATACTCACCAGTATGATGGTTGTATTTATATTAATAATATTTTCACCAGTGTGATTATACATATATAATATACTCACCAGTAAGATGACTGTATTTATACATATAATATATTCATGTGTTTGGGCGTCAATCACTCCCTTCTTTGTAACTATAGAATTTAACTATTGTTTTTTTTTAAACCTTCATGTCTTAATAAACATTTTGTACCGTAGTGCTGTTGATACAGTTTGGGTAAAATCAGTTTTAAAGTCCAATTCTACATTCTTCTGCTGCTCTTTGGACTGACTGTTCCTTCTGAAGGTTATGTAGCATATTATTGTTGTTTACTTTGTCTTCTTGTCCATGTAGGAGTTCTTCTATGAGATTAAGTACACAGAACTCAGTAAGAAAACACTTGAGGTGACTGTTTGGGACTATGATATTGGCAAATCCAATGATTTTATAGGTAAGTTACAGTCCAGCTTCATCTTGTGGTGTCTGTTGTTTTTGTTGACTCTTACAAGCAGACCACTTATGTTTCATATCATTCCTAACTTAAAACAGCCTCCCCCCTGTTCTATATTTCTTGGCCTTGGGCTCTTTCTTGTTCAGTGGTGTGTATTAAGTTTTAATGCGCTTTTGTTTTCACTCCCTTCATCCAGGCGGGGTATCTCTGGGCATCAACGCCAACGGGGAACGTCTCAAACACTGGTTCGACTGCCTCAAAAACAAGGACAAGAAAATCGAGCGCTGGCACACGCTCACCAATGAACTCCCCGGTTCGGGCTACAACGATTGAACATTGCCAAACCAGGGGCCGCTGCCACCTCACCCCATGCCAACCCCCACCTGCTCAGGCCCCACCCCCACCGACCCACTTGATGTGTGATGTCAGCTTGAATGCAGCCTTGGCCCCTCTAGCACTCCCATGTCTCCAGGCCTGTCTCTACATGTACCTTCCCTAATGTTGACTTTGCTGTTTGGCTCCTTGGCTCATATAAGGGTATTTGGTCAGCATGTGTTTATTCAAAAGTGCTGCATACAGAGTGGTGTGGCTCTTGCAAATTGCAGAGGGTCGTTTTCCCACCGATCACCTGTGTACAAACATTTAAACATGCTGGTCCTTCGGCTGTCTTGGCTCTGATGTTTAGTATGTATTCAAAGATGTTGTTTACACAAACCATCAATGGATGCTGATATCACAAATGTACATATTGTTACCATGGGGGCTTTAAATAGATCATTTTGAGAAAAAAAAGGAATTTCTTGAAAGTTTTGGTCAAGAAACCATCTATTGTTTACAGCTAGAATACAATTCAAAACTCTGATGCTTATCCAGTATATTTAGAGTAAAAAAAAAAATCTCTATGTCTTACTAACATAGCTGGACGTTACCACTTTACCTATTGAGATTTGATTGGAGGAGGTGGGGTTGGGGGATCACATTTAGCAGTCATTCATTTCGTTTTATTCTCCATGAATTCATTTTTATTATCTTGCTTTAAGCCCATGTGTGTGTTAACGAATATGTTTTGTTTAGCTGTGTTTTTCTGCACCAGCCCTGAGAATTAACCAGGCATGAGTGATGCTGAAGACACTGACATCTTCTGTCCTGTTTACATATAAACCACAAGAAATGCCTACAGAAGAGGAATCATGCCACGCAAATGTCTCATTCATTATACCTTCGGTCCATTGACTCAAATGTTTATTATGGTAAGTGTATCGTAATGTTTCTATAGATACTGGTAGAACCTTCTATGGATCAAGCCAAGCCCCACATATCTATACATAATTATTACTAAAGCAAATTATTGTATGATCTAAAAATGGTTGATGTCATATTGAATGTGTATAAAGAGAATCACTAACGGATGATGAAATTTAAACTCACAATATTATCATTTATGTTCATTTTGTAACAATTTTTTTTTTTACATTTTTGCCAATAAACAGACCTAGTAATAATTCTATAAATACATCATAGTTATAATTTGTAACATATTTAGCATGCAATCAGTGGTCTTTTTAGTTGTATTACTGAGCTTTAATCTATATTTATTTCAAGTGTTTATTTTTTAAGATAGTATTTCTGTTTTTGTGTAGTACAATTTAAAATGTTATGTGAGCTAGCAATGATTATGGCTAGTGGCAATTAATTTTCAAGTAGTTTTTAGAATCCTAAAGATACTGATATCTTCATATGGCCCAGGTATGGCCCAAGAACTGAGGTTTTAGGATGTGAGCCTTGCTCGGTTAGGCAAACCTTCTCTCTATCAAAGCACTCAGTGCATTGCCCAGGCTTGTGACATCTTTTGTAATCTGTTTGCCTTTGTACTCCAAACTCTACGGCATAAAAATTGCATGCAATGTTCTTAAATCGTCATTAAACTGACTTTGCTCAATGTCATTTAATTGACTTTGCTTAATGTTTGATACTGCTGGTCACTTCTCTAAAAAAGAAATCACTCTGGATGCTTTAAGAATGTCAGTCTTTTCTTCTTGGACGTTTTTTGTACCTTTGAACGCCGTCGCATTGCCTGTCATGCTTCTCTATTGACCGGAGATGTGATTGCATGTTACAAAAAAAAAATGTTGTTCTGTTCCTTCCTTTGTTCCTTTTTTTATGACTCAGGCGATTGTTTGCATTTCAGTGGTTCTCTGATGAAATCGATATATTCCTACTCCTAATTCACCTTAACTCTTGCACCGATTGGCCGATTTATCGTGCCTTTTCTTTTGTATCAGTGTGGTTTTTTGCACCGCTCACTTTACAGAGATTCCTAGGTGGATATTAGCTTTTAATATGGAAACTATATGACATTTGGCATATTTATATTCCTGTCTGTGTTCTACTGTCAGAATATCGTATCACTGAATATACCACTCGATGACACATTATTGGTGTGTCTTTACACTGTGTGACTGTGCTGGCGGTGGCTAGGGTGTAGGATTGAGGTGGACGCTAAATCAAAGGAAATACAGGTTCTGGTTTCTGCTGTTTACTTACATTACACAAACTAAAGACAAACTAAGGTCAGTGCTGTATGTGGAAATACAGGACGCATCACATGTACACCTACTCAGACTTACATCTGACTTCCTAATAACGTAGTTAATTTACTAAAGCATTTCAAATCAGATCTCAAGACACTTGGGGGCAAGGATTTAGGTAGCTGATCACATCGAGGCCAACACATTTAAACCAGAATCTTGTTTCCTTTATGTCTGTTTTGAACATGTTCAAGTATTATATCTCAAGTGTGTTTTTTACTCTGGCGAATGATGTGCTATTTATATATGTTCTGGATTGGAAACCCATGTCTAATAAAGTAGAGAACCAACATAAAATCAGATTTCCTTATTTCCTTTATTTCATTGTTAATACAATGTTATAACTGCTACAGCACCAAAAACTATGTGTTATATAAAGCCAAATCTCATCCCCTAGGTTCAGTTTTATTTAAACATTTCAAGTTTTATTAATACAAAACTGCAGATAAAATGATAAAACCTAAACGTGTGAACTGAGGCACTTGATAAAGTAGTGAATCTACTCTTATGTCAAGCAGGATATCCTGTTCAACAAGGCTAAAAATAATTTAGCTAAAAAAAAAGGAACCAGCTGAGCAAAGATTTAAATACAGTGTCGAGAGTCCATTGCTTTCAACATTTAATATTCCAGTAGCCGCTTAGTTGGTTGTTTCTGACTCTGGGCTTCCTGAGTCAGTATCTTCACTATATCTTCATACCCAAGCCGTCTGGCATCGTCCACTGGTTGATTGTTGTACATGTCTCTTACCTGAAGGTTAATATACAGCAAGATATGGTTCAGAAACAGATAAGGATGGATATTTTTGCTTTAAACAGAGTACATTTTGCCTGTATACCTCCAGATTTGACCCATTGTAGATGCAGAACTTGACCATCTCAGGCTGATTGGAGGAAACCGCCTGTCGGGTTGAACAGTAGTTACAAAGAAAAAACTAGCATAGATGTTTTAGATGTAATGTTTTTCCACCAAGAACATCATAGGAGAGTCATTTAGATGAGAACAATAACTAACCACATGTAAGGGAGCCCTGCCATCAGCATCGCTAAAGTTAAAGCTCACCCCCGCCTCCTTCCACACCTCCATCTGTTCCCAGTCCCCCAGAAAGGCTAGACTGATCAAACATAAGAGGTCTATAAGAGAACATGTCAAAGAGTATATATACAATATATATATTGGGCAGTTGCTGTTTATTCAAATGCAGAGGGAATGCGTAATCAGTGCAATCCTATATGGTTAAAATGGTCTTTATTTTGTTTTGCTAATCATTCAAACGAAAATTAAAAAAACACTTGCAAATGATGGATGAGATACTGATTTAAAATATTTTGATGATGTAAGGGTAAAACAATAAGAGGGTATTAAGAAGACATATCCCAACTCACCAGCACATTTCAGTTCCTAGTTCCACAGGGGACATATCCAGGTGAGCCCCCTTACACACCAGTAGTCTCACCACCTCCTTATTTCTAATTATTTAGAAAGCTTTAGATGTATATACACATCTAAATGAATAATAATTAAGCAAAGTTTAAGAGCATTTAAAATGTTTCTTTTTATTCATGGTTATAGTAAGTAAATTGTAATAAAAATAGCTGCACTTGTCACATTTACAAGGTGAAAGGTCACACAGATGTGCTCAAACTCTACAGTGCTTTAAGCACTTAGTCAAGCCAGCCTTCATCCCATTTGAAGCACATGCAGAATAAACATGTAGAGCATAGCGCATTTAAAACAGACAGTTGCACACTTGCTGCGGATGGCGTCTCTAAGTGGAGTCTCCCGTTCCACATCCCTGCAGTTGATCTCGGCACCCTTCTGCAGCAGGAAATCCACCATTTCCAGATCCCCCTCCCCTGCCGCCACGTGAAGAGGGGTGCGACCGCGAGCATCTGCAGCAGACACGTCTGCGCCCTACGATGAGAAGTCATCGGTGCGGTGAGGCGCACACTTGAAGTCAGCTTCCAGACATGAAGTCATGTGAGATCTGTTACTTGCTGTAAATGTCCTTCCAGATCAACGATGTCTCCTTGCAAGGCAGCCTCGTTCAGCAGCAGAGGGAAAAGGGCGTGTTGACACACCTTCATCTCCTAATTAAATGCCATTTAAGAGGGTCAGTTTGGTTTGGCATTGCCTGTCAATCAAGAATCAGTCACGCTAAATAAACCTTACAGACCAATAAACTTGTCTGGCCAAACTTGCCTAGCCAAGTTACTCCAAAGAAACTGTGAGTTTTGGTATCATCACCCAGAATAACACTTCTAAATCTTCATTATTAAATCAATTACTGTATCTAAACCTTCCATGCTATCTTTCCACCTCCTATTCTGGTGATATTTCATATCGCCCCATGCCATGGTAAATGAACTGGCAAGCAGAAATTAACTGCCAACAAATGCTCAAATTTACCTGTATAGGTAATATAGAACTGAAAATTACACACGTTGATGATTATTTGTAGTCAATATTCCAAATCCTAAATGTTTCTTTTTGTTATCTTGGTGTTAAGTGTCATTTTACTCATTCTTTGGCAAAATCTTCATTGAAACACCAGGTTGTACCTAGTTAGTGTTGTTTGCTCATAAATGTACCTACCTAGCTAGGTTAGCTAGCTAATTAATTATTACTCTCAAGAGATAATAAAAATAACTATTCATAAAAAAAATACTAACTTGGTTAGCTAAATAGTTTCTTGCTATCATGTTAAACTTAGCCTTAGCTGTAATCAGGAAACTTCTCTAGCTAGGTTAGCTAACTAAATACCTTATCCATATTATTTGTTCCAAGCCATCCAAGGCGAAGAGACGATGCCACAGCGGACCAAAATCGGTATACATTATATGGAATCTTTCTTTTTGAATAAAAGACACCCATTTCTGGAACAAGTAGCTCTTATATTCTCACAATAACGCTATGATCCAGCTATCCCTTATCTATTAATATATGGCTAGCTTGGTAGATAGGATATCTATTTTCTAGCTCTCAACTCTTAACGGTTTTTAACGGCAGTGCTGAAACTATGCGCGTGGCGCGTCAAAGATCACATTGATGTTTATCGAGTTTACTTTGTGTATGTCTTATTTATTTTATTATTATGCCCTGTGTTTTAATAAAGTATTCAATAGATTCAGTTTTATTGTAGCTATAACAGATGTTTCTATGCGTTACAATGAGATTACTGTAGATATATAACCTCTTGGTGAACAGCGGGAGATTGTCGAATTGTGATTGGGTAGAGCAAATGTGTCGTAAAAACTGTCGTAAAGACTCGTAACTTGTAATAACTTGTGATGTGCAGTTGTTCCGGTCTCATTCCTTTGGCTTGGACGGCGGTAGGTAGGTGGACTGATATCTCTTATAAGATAATGAATTTTTGCCCTAGTCATATTTAGGATATTATATTTTAATCGTGAAAAGTATGTCTGAGCAATACACTGCTTTTAAAAGTAATAGCCTAACAGGTTAACTGAATCATTTATAGATGCATTTAGCTGTGCCACGTGGTGAATCTTAACTTTAACAATCTAGCAAGCCATTGTCTTCTTAGAAATTTCACAAGAACTTGTGATATTTTGTGTTTAGGGTTTATGAGAGCAATATTCCAGTTTAGTGGGCATTCTAGCTAATGTTCTGTTCAGCTATCGTTATAAAGGAGCTATCTTAGCTAGCCTATATAAGGAGCAACGGATTGACTTGACTGGCTAGCTAGCAGAGCAGTCCTCTACCTAGGTTGCTAGGGTAGCTAACTTGCATTTCAGCGAAACAGCTCACGTGCTCACCATTCAATGGCCATGTAGGTCTGTTAAAAAGGAATTACTCATCGTGAGTCAGTTCTTCATATTACATGGCTACATAATATCCAGGTTTGCTTTCATCCCTGCACGATTAATTGCTGAGGTGACAATGAGGCCTGGAATATCGCTGCTATTTATGTAACGATACTTTGCATTTATAAACGTCACGTGCATTTTTAATGAAAAACCGTTCCTGAAATCCTTTTTTTTCAGCATGTCTCAGTGTTGGCGGTTTTCTCCGGTGAATTGGGAGCTGCAGCCATGGTAAGTGGAGGCGGCACGCTTTAATTTTATTAATGCACAGTTCTAGTCACGGCCCGGTGGTGGTGGGCTTAGGAACTAGCACAGTGCAAAGACTACAACTCTGTTCTCTTGCAACTCACTGCTGTGTTCACACAACAACAGTGTTACTTACGAGAATGGACATCTGTTTGCCGTCTTATTTAGCGTAGTTTTTCCCTATCCTGTTGATCGCTGTGTAATGTGTAGTTCTTTTCTTCTAGGTGTTGTGTGCATGTCATGCGAAATTTGCCGCCTTGATCAAGTATCGGGTAACTCTCATTCAGTATTATCAACATTACATGACACCATTTGTAATGATGATTGGCTTTTTAATGTTCAACTGCACTTATGACCATGAAAGAATATGCCTCTCTGAACAAACCACAAAGTACAAAAATATCATGCATGTTCATGGAAGTCAAAGCTGTTCACTTATCACAGCATTTTGCTGTTTTCTAGATTCACTTACAGCAACTTTTGATATGAATCCAATGAGTAAATCATACCTCAGGAACCTTAAATGGTTGGTGAGTGTCTTGAAATTCTCTGGCCTTGCAAGTAATACGGATGACTTTACAGTACTGAGGTCTATCCCGACTGGCCTTTCCCAGTAGGGCTGTGTCGTTGGAAATGCCTCAAAGATGGATTCTGTAGTACAGCTTTACCCATAGTGCTACTGCCATTAACTCTGTGGGAAAACGCTGCAGGACAAACATCTATCAAAATCCTGTACTCAGTTGCTGCATTGGACTTTCTCTCAGGTTCACTGTTGTTACAGGTGTGGAGATCTGGAGTGTCCATAGGGTGTGCACTGCTCTGACTGGTGAGTGTGATCTTGCATATACAGTTTGAGAAATTGATTGCTGTATGAACATGATATGGGTTTATTTTATTAGCACTGTATGGTATCTGCATCCAGTTGTATATCTGACTGGATTGTTCAAATGGCAGTGCGAGAGCAACTATCTGCTATCATGGGCCTTGCATCCTTCATATGTTGGGTCCTTGTGATGCAGATACAGTCCGTGCAGAGCTGTTGTCAAGCATATTACTTTTTACTGCTGCTGCATGCTTGAATAAACATTTTGTTGCAGGAGTCTGTGAACATTAAACATGCCTTATGTTTGCGTGCAGTGTTTAGCATATCGGCTTTTGCTGTTACTATCTGACAATTCTACTCTGCTCAAACATTTTTCACTTGGCTTCACTTTTGTGGCATGACTTCTGCACTTGATCCTATTGAAGCTCAAATGACCACGCAGTGTGGAGCACTGGCTGTGGGAGATGGGGAAGTGTCAGGACTGGACCATTTGTATTCATGTGTATAGTTGATCATTTAAATTCATTCCCAGACCAGTCTTTCCTGTGCTGTCAGTGATGGCGCCACCAAACATAGTCAAGACTGGTGCCATTGTACCATTTCCTCATAGCCCACATTAGGGATGCCCATTCACACTGGGCCTCCCTGCTGCCCAGTGTTTGTGGCAGCATGCCTGGTACGCATGTGATTTTTTTGTCAGGTCCGAACTGCTCGTGTAACCCACGTGGTTACATGCCCTACTCGCTTAGGTCCAGTATGAACTCTCCAAATATCACCTGTAACTCTCCTCTCCAGATCTAGCCTGGGACGACTGCATAGAAGGGACCGGCTGAACCGGGAAAGATTCGGTGAGTCTTGGGCTTTTGTGCAGTTGTTGTGGAGCCCGGTCATATACCAAGGCTTTCAGGGAAGCAATGTTCCTGACTTGCTGTGGACATGACCGAATATTAATGTCCATCCCAGTGAATTACTTCAGCCTTCGCTGTAGTGGTCTGCCGGGAACATTTTGAAAAAGGTTGTTCTGTTTTATTTATTTAGACTTTGCTGCTGCGTTAGACATTTGTAATAGGACTTTGTGGTGTTCATCAGGATTGCTGATGCAGAGAGGATGGCCTCCACTAGATGGCAGTGCTGAGGGAGAGAAGGTGAGAAGCTCTTGATGTTTGGTGTGGATCACTTTCAAAGGGGGTCGGCCACTTCTCACTACTGGCGACTCTTAACGCGCTGATCCCATATAATTGCCCTGCAGGATATAATGCAGAGTTTGGTCAGTCAAATTCCTGCTGTCTGAAGGGCAACATCTCCAAGGTTGTCAGTCTGGATCGCAAGAGTCCTGTTTGGCTCAATTTCCCTGCCCAAAACTATAATGGTAGTTAAGTGCTGGATGGAGTTTGGCTCCCCTACTCTACATAATGAACTCGTACATCTTGGTCTTTTAAAAAAAAAACTCTTTAAAATATTGTTTTTGTTACAATAAGACAATGGTTAATGTTTGGATATGAATTTCTTTATGGTTTGGGTGGGAGGGCTGTAGCCTTATGTAAATGAAGTACTAGTATGCCTTGTTGTGTTGAGCACATCACTCAAATATTAGCATTTGTGTTGAATCATGTCATGACGTACTGAGTAATTTTCCTTCTTCCTCTTTGGCAGATAAGCTGGATAGCTGATGCGTCTGAGGAGCCACGGTCCAAACTCAAGTTTCTCTTAAACCGTTTCTGCTGTTGTCTGTTCATGTTCTGTGGGGTTGCAAGTCAATTTCCAAATAAAAGCGTTTGGTATGATGGTGTGTGTAGGAAATTTTGTAGTTTATGGTCCATGGTGAATTCTCAGTATTACAGGAATTTTAACTTTATGGAGTTCTAAAATAAGAGGGCTCCACCCTCCATCCTGAAACATTAGCTCAGTTTGTCCTGCCATGAATGGGTAATTGCTTCCACTTTTAAACCACTTTCCCCTCTTTTTGTTGGTAAACAAAGCATCTTCGCCCACCTGCTTGCATCACCTCTGACCATGTATTTTTCCAGGGCTGTGTCACTTGGCTTGTTAAAGGGTGTAGCCCCCTGGGAGTGTTGTACATCCTGTACTTTCAGTGGTTCATAATTGAGTTGCCCACAATACTTGGCATTAGCGATGATGGTTTTATAGACCAGTCCTTCAAAATGAATATGTACATTAGGGTTGGGTTTCTTAGCTTTGTGGCTACATTTTTGAGCCCTTTTAAAAGGTCTCTTTGGCTATTGGCCTCACTGAAATCAATGCCTCCTCAGGCCTTTTAAAAGTATGCTGTGGTTCGTTAAAAAGCACCTTTTTGACATTTAAATGCAGTGTAACTTTAACAGGTAATGTGTACTCCCAACATAGATCTGCAGAGAAAAGGCACTTTTGGGTGTCAGGTTTTCTGATCATGGGAAATGCGGAGGGTGCTGGAGCAGCAGTTTGTGGCAGCTGAGGCTGCAGCAGCTCCCCTGCATTCACTTGGATCATGGGGCCCAGATTAAACACTTCTCACCCAGAAGCAAACCTAACCAGAGACACTGTTTAGGTTTAAATGTAGCTGCAGGAGGAGGAAGTGCTCCTCTCTGATTTATGCCATGTCTTGAGCTCAAAAAGGCCTCAATCTAGACTGATGTTAACCCAAGTTAAGTGTATTGCTTCCAGTACTAAGGTTCTAGCTTGTACAGCATGCATTCAAATCGACATGCGCATCAATGTGAAAGCTGACAGTAGTAGTCATTTTTTGACCATTGTTAACTATCTGAATGTTCAAAATTACTGGGTTCGTATGTGCATGTATGTTGGCTGGTAGGTTTACAGTTGTCATAGAAGTTGAATGTAAAAAAAAAAAAAAAAGCTTTGCTTTGCTCTTGCATCCGTGATTGAGTTGTCTTGCCAGTGTAATCTGAAGTGAAGAGTCTTCCACTTTATGTTGTGGTGGGGGTGTGGGAGCTCCAGCTCTGGCTGTACAATGTCAGACAATGGTACTCTTTAGAGGACACAGCACTTTGTGCTCATTAATTGCAATAGAAATTAAATTAAAAGGTGAAAGTTGCGGTTTTGGTGCTGTCAGCTGCCTGGTGCTCACTGTGAACCTATTTTTGTATCCTAGGATCAATAAGTACTGTTTTTTCACATTCTTAGGTGGTAGACTAATGATTAAACCCTACAGTTGGTATGACCAATAATAAATGGTGTCTCAGTGTTATCCTTTTTTGTTGGCCATTAATAAAAATCACCCCTAATTTTCTTTATACATGGCTAATAATCAGACTCACTTCTAATCCTGGAAAGTTACTCAGGTATGGTTTTTGAGAACTGTTACCCAGCCAAATTGCTCATACAATAATGTATCATGGGATATTGCCCTCTTCAACAGGCGCTAAGCTGTCTTAAAGACAAATGACGGCAGCTGTTCTCACCACCTTAAGCCCTCTCCTCTCTAATCTATTTATGCGCTGCTCTAAATAAATTCTACAAGATAACTGCCTGCACTTAAAGCATACATGAACCTAAGGCTAACCATTGAAACTGGTAAGCTGATGGGCCTAAATAGCATCAATGCATTATGTAACCTCATTGAATGTGCATAGGTTTGGTGTTGTTCAAGCCAGAAGCCTGAAATCTCATCATCTGAGATAATGAGCAAGCACATGTATCTAAATGGACAGCTGTCCTTTGAACTGATTAACCCATGATTCTGTGCCTGAAGAGATCAGAGTGGCCCCACACTCTTATCACTGCTGCAGACAAAGAATGCTGGGCTTTATGGCTTTGTGTGGCAAAGGCCCCGATTGCCTGTTTGACACAACTTGTGAATGATTAAACTGCTGGGTACCATTTTAAAATAGTGATGTATATTCCAAACTCCTGCTGCTGTGTTCAGTAGTTGTTATCACAGTTGAATACCAAGAAAACAGGTATTTAGAGAACCCGTCTGCTTCCAGGAAGTCTGCTTGTGAACTCAGAATTATCCAGTCAATAGATTTTTAAATTATTAATAAGGCATATTGTGTTGTGTACTGTGGCCTACATATTGAACTGGATAAGCATCATGCCTCAGATGTCAGTCAGTTGTCAAGTGCTCCTGGATCATTAAAATCTTACTACTTGTTGGGCAACCACTGTCACTCTGTTGTTTTCACTTATCATTTTCATTGTTTTAAAGAAAATAAAACTTAATCTGTATGTATCGGATATTTCCTACTTTCTGTAACTTGGCATTTGGTTCTGGCTGGTCTGCAAATATCTACCAGTGTGTAAATTAGCTAACATTTTCTATCAACATAAATGAATTGCACATCTTGCGGAAAAAAGCATACACTTTAAACTTAAGATAGGAGTTAATACACTGCCTTTTGGTACAATACATAAAGCTTTTTGAATTTTTAAACGCATTCTCAAACCCAAGCTACTGACAGATTCAGTGAACGAAAACTTTTGTTCAGTTTAAATAACGGGACTACGATTCCCATCATACGGCATGCCTATTATTGACCCGCCTCCTTTTTTGAGTGGCAAGTTGTTTGTTTCACTGTAACCAGCTGCTGGACCATTCCAATCCCTGTCGGAGTGGAAACACGGGGGCCGACAGTCCTCTTTTCTCCCTTCCCGTTTACCTCGTTGTGCTTACTTTTATTTCACCCTGCTTTTCTCTTTCTCTCTTTTCTCTCAGGGGACAACTTTTCCTTTTCTGTCCCCGCTTTTCCGCTGCGTTTAAACGTTTTAGGAAGCCCTGTCAATTGGCTAAAGCTATATTATTTATTAATTAATTTATTATTTTCTCTTTTTATAAACAAAGAATAAACGTTTATAATTTTTAGATGTACCACAAATGAGAAGACGCAAAAGATGGAATTGCATATTTTAGAACACAGCTTGAAAGTAGCTAGTATAGCAAAAGAGGGCATCCAGGTTTGCACTCACGGATTAATTAAACTAGCTTTTCTGCCATCTAAAACAAGGTAAGTAGCGTGATTTACGTGTGCACTGCAAATTGGTATTTCCTAAAAATGTAGCTAGCTATACTACTGTTTAAAACATTGACTGTTTGAGTAATCTGCTCCTAAAGCGGAATTAGGCTAGCCTACAAAGTAGCTAGCTACGTATATCTCTTGTGTGAAGCAATTTGCAGTTTGAGCTAACTTAGTTATTTACATTTATTTTCAATCTAATATAAAGATTCTGCCTTTAGGACCTTGATGAGGGATTAACCATTAGTCGAATGTTTTATACTGTTAACCTGTCAATTTTTTCTTTTGTATTACTGAAGTTCATTCGACGTAAAAGGGGTGTGTGTACGTGCTTAGAGCTCGACCGTGTTGTTTTTCTCTTGTGCAGCCGTAAAAATACACGTAGGTTACGTTGGTTGAGATAAATTAAACTTGAACCAGCTGTGTGAAACGTTTTACGTAGCTCGTGATGATGCTGAATACACTATTCGCGATGTTGCAATCATCTACAAGCATTGAGCTGTAGCTGCGAGCCATCCTCACACCTAACATTACGTGCTTGCAAAACCCATTCAACTGTCAGATTATCTGCGATTTGTAATTGCTGTGCCTCCGTAGAAGACAGACCCTTTTTCCTTTCAGTTCGGAGAAGCTGCTGCTGATCCCTTACATCTACCCTTTCTACACTTGCTGCAATGGAATTGTACTGGTTGCTGGAAAAGCTGTAAACAACTGCAGTGGAAAGTTGTGGCTTGAAAAAATTTGCATTGATTTGGAGTGTATTGGCGCACCTTTCTCGGTATGCTCACATGGCCGTTGATACACCTACAATATGCTACATCCATTTATAAGATGTTTACGTCATTAAATTACTTTTAAAAATATAAAAATAAATAAATGCGTGTAAGCCTATTAGCCAGGCAGTAGGAATGTGTAATGTCCCTTAGTTCATTGAGGCTCTAAACTGAATTCCTTCCAACTGGTCCGTATGAACAAGGCCAAGCATCACGCTCGTCTCTACTGATCACTGGCTGTGTTTGCAGAGACAGTCTCCTGTCTTTGCTTGTCTGAGCCATGACTGGGGCCCTAATGAACCCACAGTGGGATGTTTAAAGTGACAAGGGGTAGAGATAAAGCATTGTTTCCCACACACAAGTAATACAGCCTTGTTAAGCACTGAACTCACAAGTAGCTTTATATGTAGTTGGGTTACTTTTCAGGATGCAGATTAAACCTTGTATTGGACACTAAAGTAGTTGCCATCGGGGACTCTGCACCCGAAAAAATCCCTTTCAGCTTCGTTTATGGCTTGATCCAATATGCTGTCTCGGATGTTTGATGACGAGAGCCCTACCAGTGATTCTTTATCAGCTGGCTCATTGACATTGCATTAACTTGTTTTCCGAGTTGTGTGCTTACCTTGCTAGAGAATATGATTGGGCGAGATACCAGGTGGTTTTGGGTCACTACATCAACATCTTGTCCCTTTGGGCCATTGTTATCTGGCCCCACATACTTTTTCTGTATTTCTTTGGTTATGTATTATTCACATCATGTATTATATGTTTGTATTATTCCAATTGTGCTGCTCATATTCGGGGAATGAGAATGGGGCATTTTATGGTACGGCCAGGGTTAGAATCCACAACATTGCATTTTGGTCAAGAAGTTCAGCTTTATTGGTTTACCTTGTTAAAAACTGACTGATTAATTGGAAGTATTAAAAATGCTGCATACTAGTGCATTTTCTTTGTTCAGATGCTACTGTATGTTGTCAGGGTTGTGCAAAAAGTTTAAAAGAGGCCTGTGTTTTGGGGCCTGTTTGATTTAAGACTGGAGTGGAGCATTACTTAAGAAAAGGGAATCTGGAAAATAACTACTCCGTTTTTGACTCAAGCTAGTTTCTTGTGGAGGGTGAAATATCCTGAAGACAGACTTGAGGATATTAATTTGTGAACTGAGGTACCCCTTTTGCCAAAGGAAAAGGCCATTAAAAGAGAGCTCAAATCGGGGAGGAGGAGGGGGGGTTGTTTTCAAATTCCTTCTACTGTCGAATGCAGCTTGGGTTTTGCATCTAGCTGTGAGCAGTGTGTCTTCAGGGTTTTCTATTGTGTTTAGCACAGGCTCTCTTGCTGTGCAGGCCCTGGAATCTGTTTTAAGAGCCCCCCCCCCCTCTTTTGGCTTTCAATGGGATTTGACGTAGAAATATAACTCTAGGCCCTTTGTCCTGTTTGGCGTTATGGTTGACTCCATGCTTCAGCAGATGTTTGTTTGTCTGCCGTTGTCCGAGGCTTTTGAGCCGCTCCGGAACTCGGAGCGAAGTGTCTCGCGGCGGTGTAGAATGTTTGCGGCACCATCCCAAAAACTTGCGAGGGGAGGCGTGGCCCTCGTCGCTCGGGCGTCGAGAGCGCTGCGGAGCGGCAGTCGCGCATTGCTGCCATGCACGCTGTTCGTCCAGCGCACATCGGAGAGGGAATTCAGCAGCGTCGCTGCGCACTGAGGTGCGAATCAGAAGGAAAGGGAGCGGGGCAGGGCGAGACCTCCAACGTGCAGCTGAAAACGGGCTCTACTGGCTCGTGTGTTCACTGGCAGATGGTTCTTTATGGTTTGAGATAGGTAATTCACACATGGGTGCAGTCCTGATAATGCACATATGGGGTGTATATGTGTATATAAATTACACATACAGGTATTATATATGTACATATAATCAGGATTTGAGTGATGTATGTGAAGCAGATTCCAGGGATTAATATATGTTTTGAAACTCTAATGAACTGCAAAAAGCCTGATTAATATCAGGCTCTGGCTGATCATTTTGGCTGTTTATGTTGTGTTCCTGACTTAGTAATTGGATTTAGGGGAGTGAAAGGAATGTGATTATCTAGATTATCTATTGAAATTTCTTTCACTTGCTAATTGACCCATTGAAAGAGGTTTTTTTTTTTTTATCTATGCTTGGGGAAATAAAATCACCTGGCTGTTTTATTTATTCCTTGTTCTGAATGCATTCTGCAGCACATCTAAATGTACTGTGCTGGATGAGTCACAGCAAAAAATTCTGATTTAAAGGGCCTTAAAAATAAAATGGCTGCCAATCTATAGGCTTGCTGCTTTGCAGTCTTGTTTGCTTCTGAATTTCCCACGTCGCACAAAGCGACCTATCTTGTCACATCAGCGTGCGTCCCTGTTTCTCAGGAAGCTGTATAATTTATGGGTTCAACAGAGACTTGTCAAAGGCCTCACATCCAAGGCATTCAGTTCCAGAAAATACCAAGTGAATATGTGGAAGACCCTGTCCACCCTCTTCCACAGCCCTCTTGCCAAATCGATTTGGAGCTCTGTGGCTTGCTGGTGCAGGAGCCTTCCAGTCTGCACAGGGGTGTTTGAGGCTGTATAAGCCTTTCCTGTCCATTTGATTTTTCACCAGCACAGTGCCTTGCCTCATGGGGCCAGTCGGATGGCCCCGGGCCTGCCGTCCAAGCGCTAACGAAAGCCTTCAGGTCCACCCCACACCCCCGCTCTCTTTTGGCAGAGTGATATAAGACCAGAATCAACTCTCCAGAATCAACAAGCCCCTCTCAGTACACCCGTGCTGAGGAAAAATATTATGGAAGACATTTAGGGGTACCAGTGAAGACCTACATAAGGCCCCCCGTGCCTGGTTCCAGGGACTGGATTTTGCAAGAAATAGAAAAGAATGCCCAACGTTTCTGTGTCTGCATGCCCTCCTGATCCTGTTTGCATGGGCCGTCTCCTGCAGCTACTGCATTCAAATGTGGTTCTGTTTCACTACACAACAGCACAATACATGTTTATTCCGTACTGCCGTGTGGCTCGTTTAAGGAGGGTTCATGCAGGATCATATGTTGGAGTTAACGCAAGAGTATTTTTTGATTTGAAAAGGAAGCTGTAAAACATGTGGACAGTCAACTCTACTCCATATGTCTATTTTAGCAGCTAACCACCTGTACCAGGATAATGCTGAGGCTACTTCCATAAATGTGGTTGGACTATAGGAAGATAAGTGGTGAGATTATGTAATTATAAGAGAAGCGTTTACATGTATGTGTGTGATTCCCTGCATTTACCTGTCAGAACATCATATGAGCACTCAGGACATGACTGCTGCTTCATCCTCTCCACGTTCCCGGAGCGGTGTAAGCACACTCTTTCAGTGTTACCCAAGCCTAAAAGCTCACCACCCTTAAAAACCTGTCTGTCTGTCTGACCCTGTAGATGTAAGTTCTTCAGTTTGACTGAAACTCCCGAGGATTACACCATCATCGTGGATGAAGATGGCTTTAAAGGTACGCTCAGTGGTTTTTGTCCAGGCACATGTAGAAAGGGAGCACCACCACCCCCCCCCCCCCTTCTGGTCCCTTTGCATCTTGTCTTGCTGGCAATGTTTGACCACATGTTGCTCCATCAGCTAACACCCCCCCCCCCCCAGTCCATTTCCATTACGGGTTAACAGAGGCCAAGCTGTCGGCTGGTTTGGTTTTGTGGTTGACTGACTGAATTCATGTCATTACACATGGGTTGCCAAGGTGACCCAAACTGGTAACCATGGATACCAGAAACTCTGGGTCGCAAGACTGGTGATGGTATTCTGTTCACTCTGTTCACAAAGTTTTCCTGACTTGTTTCAAATGTGTTTCTATTAAAATCTTATTAGGTGAAAAAGCAGTCTAACTTGAGATTATGAGGTTATAGTCTACATTTACAGAAATATTTTCCAACAAATTAAAAATACAATTAGCTCCTCTGGTGATAAATGCAAAGATAATTTCATATGTATTAGCTGTGTGAAGCTAAGCATTCTGTTACCTTCTGAGAGATTAATGACGGCTCATTCAGAAGGCCCTCTGGCCTCTGAGCATATCACACTCTCATCAGACATGTACAAGGCATTGTGGAAGCAATGGCCTGGTATATGGCTTCATTCATTTTAAAAGGGTAAGTGTTCCTTGTTCATCCATCTTGCATCACCTCTGTGTCTCTTTCTCTATCCCTTGTACTGTTTTCAGAATTGCCTGAGTCCGAATATCTCAGTGTGGCGGATGCAACGTGGTTGGCTCTCAATGTGGTGTCAGGGGGCGGGAGCGCCACCAGCTCTCAGCCAATCGGGGTGACCAAAATCGCCAAATCAGTCATTGCCCCTTTGGCTGACCACAACATCTCTGTATTCATGCTGTCCACCTACCAAACTGACTTTATACTGGTGAGTCTCATTGTGATTCTATATTGAGAATATTGTGATTTCATTAAACATTCAATATAAGGAAAGAAAACACCTACAAATCTGTTTCATTAAATTGTACATTTCCACATTGCAGTCTATTGTGATATTGTAGCAGGTTGTATCGGACAATAATTAACAAAGCGATATATTGCCCTGCCTTAGT
Organism: Tenebrosternarchus preto; assembly: GCA_025802075.1. Classification (NCBI taxonomy): domain Eukaryota; kingdom Metazoa; phylum Chordata; class Actinopteri; order Gymnotiformes; family Apteronotidae; genus Tenebrosternarchus; species Tenebrosternarchus preto. The sequence continues at coordinate 3,214,905 of JAOYMR010000002.1, forward strand.
AAAAGCTGAGAGAGTAACATTAGGTTCCCATCATGTTGTAAATATGATGACACCTCTTGCTTTCAGTCTTTTTACACTTCAGTCATAAAGCTCTGAACACCAAAAACACTTTGTGCAGAACAGCACTTTTTGCTGGTTTTCTCTCTAGCTGTCAACTATTCTGACTCATCTAAAAATATACATGTAGAGCATAGTCAGTCATTTTTGCGAGGCGTGTGTTTCTGCTGTATTGATCGCGTTTGCTTGTTTGTTGTGGGTGTGTGCTCCAGCACATTGCATTTAAACTGAAACAATGACTCAGGGAAAACGTGTCTGATGGAATTTCCATACTGGGGGAACCGAAGAGGAAACTCAAATTTTTCTTAAACATAGTTCCCTTATTTTAGGGCGCAAGAAGTAATTGGACAACTTGCCGCTTAGCTGCGATCGTTGCTCTTCTCGATGAGCAAGAGGGCTCATGAAGGCTCTAGAGTTGATTTCTGGAAGTCCACAGGTGTTGTCTCTCAAAAAAAAGAGGCCGTACCCAGTTAATCATGAACAGAACATTTTGAATCACTAAATCCAAGCCAAAATATTAGGCAGGTCAGTCCATTTGTCTGGTGCATTAGAGGTAAGGCTGCAGTGGTGAGAGCTTAATCATAGCAATTGTCTGGTCATGCCAGTGGAAAAACATGATGTTGGATGACTCCAGTCAAAATGGAGCTGTTATACAGATCACGAAACTCAGGTCATAGCCCAGATGTGCCAGATACTACCATCAAGAGAATAATACATCATTATGACCTCATTGCCATTAAATGCAAACTACTGGTAAACTTCAAGAACAAAGTGTTTTGTGACAGGATTGTTCAGATGAGATTTATTATATTGAAAAAGCTCTTCCACATTGATCCTCCTACTTCTATCAGCACGTAATCGTTAGATTTCCAAATAACAATTTGCAAGCAAATGCTAAGCATAAAAGCTTAAGCTTGGGCTCCTACTTAGTTCGTCCAGCATAACATAAATACCTTCTTTTATAAAAGGTGACACCCCACACTTACTCAGCTCACGCATTCGGCCCTGACCTGACTGGCCTTTTTCTTAATTATGGGGAAAGTACGGTAACTTAAGGCTTGTGAAATTTAAGGATGGGAGGACAAGAATCTAACCGATCGTTGGAATTAAACATGTCTACAAAGTTTTCTAGCTGATGTTCAATTTAGCATGGATACACAACGAGCCTTTAATCACTAGCTACATTCGGGTAGAAAGTCTTGGAGATGGATAGGTGGCTATAGGCTAAGTGCTACACGCATTAAAATAAAGGGCTCTTGTATAAGACATTTTAAATGGTTTCCCATTCAAACACTCCTGAAAGTTGAAAGCATGCTAGCCAGCTAGTTAACTAGATCAGTAGCTAGTCATTTTTTTCCTAGTAAACTTCATATAGTTTTCAAGCAGTTTCTAGCTTTTGTAGCTAAATGTTCCATTGTCCTGCTGTCAAATTTTGTTAGCTAACGTTAGTTTTGTGAATGTCCAGCACCGGACCAAGATGTAGTGGAACAAACTGCAGCATTTTATTATCGAAACATGCTGTACAAGGTGGGAAAATGCAATAACTTGGCAGGAGTAGCAGTTCTGCTTTAGGCCTTTTGTACGCAAAATGTAAAGTGGTGGAGTTTTGCACCTGTGGGTTTGAATAGGGAGAGAGGTATGGGGCTGTGGGTGAACGTGAAGATCAAGATGATTGGCGTGGATCTGTGTATTCTTGGCTGGCTGCCAACCAAGGTGTGACAAGTTTGCAGATCAGTGGTAATTTAAACATTAGGTTTCAGGCACTGTTCCATGTCTTTGCAATTGAGAATAGATGTTAGTGACCTCATAAATAAATAAGTATAATAAACTGTAAATAATGAGACTCAACCCTGCTCTTCTACGGGAGACTTTGGTCTCATGCAGAGACTCGAGATTTGACTCGGATATGCGCGCTAGAGAATCAAGGTTTGACTTGGACTCATACAAAGTGACTTGCGAACAACTCCACCCATACTTTAACTTCAGAGTTTCATTTTGAACCCATCATGAAACCTCCCGGTGGGTTTATCTGCTCACTACCTGTCTATGTTGCGTGTGCTTGCTGTTAGTAGCTTTGTTCGCTAACATCATACAATCCCGTCATGAGGCGCCAAATTGCAACTGGGCTGGAATGAACACGAGGTGACAGAGCTTAACCTTTTGGTTGCACAAAGAAAATGTTCCACCTCATTGATGGTATTAGGAATGTATGTCAACTGCTAGTGTTTTAAATCTGTCATTTGTGCCCTATGAGATGCTAAAAAATATAGTTTTGCTCTCAATTTTGGGTGTAATCTATCAAAAGCACAAAAAAAAAGCAGTCACTGGCCAAACAAGAATTATTTAAAAGAAGGGGGAAAAGTGCTGAGTTTATTCACATCCAGGCTCATCCACCATGACAGCTGTCCACATTTGTTGTCTCAGCACATTGTTCACGGTGTGAGCATGTTGGGCATTTGTGTGAATCTTCTACCCCTGTGCATACACGCTTCTCACACTGAGCCAGTCTCACGCTCGCTCTCTCTCTCCCTCTCTCTCTCTCTCTCTCTCTCTGTATATCTGTCTTTCTCTCCTACCTCACTGTCTTGCAAGTTTCTAAGCACTGTTTATGAAAATTACACACACACACACATACCTGTGCCATAAATAAATAAATAAATAAATAGATAGATGAAATCAGTGTTTATGCACAGAGGATCACCCCCCCCCCCCCCCCCACCACCCCACGCCCACGCCCCGCCCCGGGGGGGCCCGCCCCCCGGGGGGGGG
>JAOYMR010000002.1:3219914-3283602 GCA_025802075.1 Tenebrosternarchus preto
CCATAAAAAAATAAATAAATCCATACATGAAACCCGTGTTTATGCAAAGAGGATCACCCCCCCCCCCCACACACACACACACACACACGCACCGCCCCGGGCGCACCCGCCCACAGGGAGAGCCTTTGGAGAATGAGTGGATGAGTGGACCTGACCCAGCTTGGCGCCTGGGAGCGCAGCAGAGGCATGCCTTCAGGCTGCTGTCTTTGGCCCCTTTTCTTCCTCCTCCTCCTCACCCCTGTCTGTTTTATAAATAGTGGGTCCTGGCCCAAATACTTGGTGCATTGGAAGGCTGAAATAACCCCCTTTTGTGTGGTGGGGGTGGGGGTTATGGCAATACATGGGACACATATACTTGTTTTTGATAGCCTGATTTTCTCCTACTTGTATAGGCGTGCTTGTGGAATGTATTTTATAGTTTGACAAAGGGCTTGTTGTTGAGCTTAGGAGTTCAAATGGAAAATGTTCAGGGCTGTTTCTTCTCTCTCTCTCTGTCTCTTGCTTTTCATAAGATAATGATAGTCAGATGTAGCCCTTGAGGATATTGGATGAACTTCCAGACACTGACAAAATAGCCCACAGTGAAAGTGGATCTGAATGGCCAGTTTAATGGTGCTCCTCTTTTTCTGTTTTGCATGGGTCCTTTGACACTTTGGAATTTGTTTGCAGTTCTTTGCATGAGACACTCCTGTTATCTGATTATTTACTGGTTATCTTTTCTTACTTGCTTATAAAGTATTCAGGAATAGTGTCTGAAATGCAAATCGGTGTTGGTTTCTAATGTGGTCCCTTTAAACGAGGTGGTTTTGGTCAAGCACGGTCCAAACGATGGCAAGCTTGTCTCTTTCCTTAATGGGGGCTTTGCTTCCCTGGAAACACCCTGTGCCATCAAGTCTGGTAGCGTTTCTAGGAAGAGCGCGAGCCATGCAGGCAATGTCCAGATGACAGAGTGTCAGGTTATTGGCTGTCCTGGCAAAGAACCTACCATTTCTGTTCAGGCAGTATAGCAAAGTGGTGTTGAAACCTTATGTATGCTAAAGGGATTAGCCTGCATACATGAGCTGATTCTCCTGTTTTTTGTTGTTGTCGCTGGCTCAAAACCAAGTTTTGTTTATTATTGACCTTATCAATGCTTATTACACAAATTTTCGATTGTTACTCTTCACATCTAAAGATTGTCTTAACACTAAATACTTGGTATGCAGTTCTATGTACATTTTCATTTTTAATGTTCTAACGGGTAAATGTGAAATGAAGCCACTTGTTAATGTACTGAAAAACTAGGAAATCCAGGTTCAATTGGCAGTTTAGCTAGCTAGGTAGCTAAATACATTTAAACAGTGAGGGCAAGCTATCAAAACTAGCCTTTACTCAGTATTAGCCATATGAATGCTTTCCCGCTAGGTCAACCCAACACCACTCCTGGGAATCTTAGGCTGTGTATGTTTTTATTAGACCCCCCCCTCCCCCGCAGGCACCTAATTCACACCTAAAACCAGCTAATCATGTAGTCCTCAATGAGATGACTCATCTGAGTCAGAGTCAAACAAACAAGAGACTAGACTGGTGCTGGAAACCACTAACTGGACCTAGTCCAGAAAAAGTAGATCACTCCCTACACACACACACACACACACACGCACACACACACACACACACCCCTCCCATTCGCTCAGCCCCTCACTTGCCATCTCCTTTTGGCTGTGCTCAAGCTAATGTCTTCTTGGTTTGGGCGGTGTGTTCAGGTGCGAGAGAGGGATCTGCCCCTGGTAATGCACACGCTCTCCTCTGAGTTCACCCTCCTCCGGGTGGTCAACGGCGAGACGGTCGCTGCCCACTGCTCTGGGGTCACCAATGGTTTCGTCAAGCCTAAACTCGGTAAGCGCCACCGGGTTTGAGCTGTGGGGAGGAGCCCTTGTGCAGACTGGCCCACATCGGCTAGACATTTGCCTTGAACGGAGAGAGTTTGGCATGTAGCATTAGGTTAATACACTATCTTTTATATATTTATTTTATTTCCCAATCTACTTTGCATTGCTAGCAGAGTTAAGACAATCAGCTTATTATTAATATTAAACATAATAATTCTTGTGTATTCAATAATATAATAATCCATTTTTCTATCCATCTGCCTGCTTTTACCCTCCCCTTCCCTGCCACCCCACTCCCCAGTCCCTCGTCCCATCATCCATCCTCTCTCCAGTCCTAGTAACATGTTCTGCGTAACAAGTCTGGACCCTGACACACTGCCTTCAGTGGCCACTCTGCTCATGGACGTGATGTTCTATTCGGGCGGGTAAGGCCACCACCCCCCCCAATACCTCTCCTCCTGCCATGCATATGGTGGGCCCTGAGAGCCATCTGCCAGGCCTGTCAGGAGAACACGTAGTGATAGGCATGGGGTGCTTGGGAGAAGAGTATTGGCGAGACAGAAATGTTCAAAGAGGGAACAAAATATTGCATGTCATTAATGTAGAAAATCTGCCTGGATAATCATGAGATTCTGTCCATTTAATTGTACTCATTACATGATGAATTGCAAAAACGGTCCATGCAGGCAACAACACAGTTTGTTTATGTTTTGGCCTGGCAGATTTGATTAGAAAATAAACAGTGACTTGGGTCAAAGTGCATCTTATCAGCTTGAATAAAAGGACATTGTTATTTGCAATGGGGGAACTCTACAGGAAATATAGCAGGTATTTATAAACAGTGCCCGATATCAGGAAAACATTGGACAAATTGAAATCATCATCATCAAAAAAAAAATTAATTAACGATGTTTAGTCCTTTTCATTGTCCAACGGAGGGAGTTAGGAGGCTGGGATACTAAAAAATAGTCTATTTTCAGGCACTGACGGTCCAGCCCTTTACCAGTCTGACTGGACAGTTTTGACAAACACACTTTATACTGTACAGCTGTTAATGATTCATCCCTGTTGGGACACTTGTCTAGTTAGTCAAGAGACACAGAGGTAAAGACTCAAATCAATAGCTGATTTGAATGCAAAGAGACAGGAGACAGGAGAGTGTTTGCATGTGTGATGAGTGTACTAGAAAGACTGGAGCAGTACTGACCGTCCTCTTCAGTCATATGATCATGCATGAGCTTAACAAAAAATAAAAAATAAAAATTCCACACTTGCAAGTCCAGTGATCACAACATTGGAAGATGTGCCTGATGATGCCAGTAGCAAAATAAATCCTGAAGAAGTTCAGATCCACAATTAAAGACCTCAAAATTCAGTGGAAGGCGTTTCACCTTGAAGTAGAACAGTAACTCGAAACATAATACTAAACAAGCTCTGGAGTTTTTTTTTCTTTTCCAGGGCCAAAGAGTGGAATGCTCTTCGCTGGCCAAGACCATCAGCCGAACCTGAGCCCACACTGGGCGTGTTTCACTTACTGCAATCAGAACTAAAGGCAAAAAAAAAAAAACTCTGAGAAATTAAGTCGAAAAGGCTACGTTACCGGCCTGCACAAGAATAGTCGGTGAAGATTCCCAAGATACCTAGTGATGTCTTTGGGTCACAGTCTAGAGGCAGTCACCGACCATCCTTGTTTGTCCAAGTACTAAACATTATGTATTTTTTTTTTATTACTCCAGTTACTTCTGTTTCCCTGAAATGGTGGATTATGCACATGAAGGGCTATAAATCCTGTATGTTCCACCCAGTTGATGTGGTATAGGTCCTCATCCCATATTTTGCATGTTTATTTGTTTACATGCATAACAATGGTCTGATCTTAGTCTGACTGCTGGTCTCTGTAAAAATATGATCATGTGCTGGGAATTATGAGGAAAAACCATAGTCCTATTGAAGTCTTCACTGACCTAAAGCATAATCCAGAGTCTAAATAGAAACAGTCACTGCCCAGTCAGTTTTGTACTGTATAACCTCTCGTGGGTTCTCTGTTAAAGAACTCTCTTTAAAAAAAAGTGCTCTCTTAAAAAGAAACCCAGCTACAGAGTCAAAACTAAAGACTGGTCTCATTCCAGTCTTTCTGAGTTTGGTGTACAGGCAGGGCAGGGCGGGGCAGATGAGCAAGTTGGGTCTTGGTGGGGTGGAGCTCATCTCATGGAGCACCTATTGTCAACCTCTCCTGCTGTGCTTTTACCCACTTGGCAGAGGGAAGCAACCGGAGGCGCCAAGCGAGGATTCGGGACACATCCGCTTCTTCTCCTTCTCCCTGATTGAGGGCTACATTTCACTGGTCATGGATGAGCAGACGACCCAAAGGTCAGGACACCTGTTGCTACAACAGCTTGGGTCTAAAACTATTGATTTAGATGTGGTTTTGATTTGAAATTCATTGCATAATTGACCATGTGTTTGGTTCGGGTTCAGCAAAGTTTTCTCCTTGAGAACTATTTCTGAGGGGAAATCCCAGCTTAAGGTGAATGCGTGCCAGAAACATGCCCCCTAGCGTATGGTGCTTGGCATGACTGGTACCTTGCTTGGAGCTGACTGCCAGTTTTGATTTCCAAGGTTTCCCAACAACGTACTGTTTACCAGCGCTTCAGGAGAGTTGTGGAAAATGGTTCGCATCGGAGGACAGCCTTTAGGTTTTGGTGAGTTTATTCTGGGACAACAGGGTAGAAGGACAGACATTTCTTTGACAGCTAGTCTTCCTCCTGAAACACAATAATTCATGTTATGGTAAATCAAGCATTTTTGCATAATGGTTTGTTTTTGTATAAGTGGGATTAAGTAATAGTCAGTATACATGTCCTTTTTTTGATCCTCCCCTGTCAGATGAATGTGGGATTGTGGCTCAGATATCTGAACCACTGGCCACTGCTGACATTCCAGCATATTACATCAGCACCTTCAAGTTTGACCACGCCCTGGTTAGTATACTTGATGATTTGTGATTCCCCCTCTTGACTGCTTATGCTAGCACTTTAGCTAGAGAAGAAAAAGTCTAAAGTCAACCATTTATTCCTCCAGGTCCCTGAGGAGAATATCCAGAGTGTGATTGGAGCCTTGAGGACCAATGAATGCACAGGACAGTGAGAGGCTCCTCTTCCTGATTGGATGGGAGTCTTTTGTCACAGCTAGTATTGATTTCTCAATGATAAAACTTTTAAAAGTGCCAAGAGCTTATTGAGGACCGCTGTGGAGGGGGGGTTGTTATGGGGGATGAGGGACTGGGGGGGTGATAATGGTGTGAAAACGTGTGCGCGCGTATGTATCCAGTGGGACGGGGGAATATGCTAGAGGTATTACTTTAGTTCTGCGATCAGCGCTGGCCTCTCTCTTCCACATGCAGTGCTCACATTCCTGGCCCACTGGTACCTGTCCCTACACCCTGCCTCAAAGGAGCCCTCAGCTAGTATCACTGCAGTGTTTATTCCTCCCTCCCTCCTCCTTTCTCTCTTTCCCCCCTATGCCTTATCTGCTCCCTCCCACCTACACCATTTCACCATGGCAACAAGGCCTGCTATGCTGTGGGACTGTTTTATTTGCTCCTGCTACCCTCCCCAAACACCAATTCCTGAATCATTGCTACCAAGCAGTGTGTATCAGTAACTTGGCCTCCAGAATGTACACCACCAGCTTGTTTGTCCAGACCTCTGTCCCCCAGCCCTCTATCCCTTGTTCTCATACAGTGCCAAGTCACGTTAAGGCCTACACAGACTCATTGTCTGAAACTCAATTATTTGAGTGCAATTTGAAAGGTTACTATTTTTGAGTAGTTTGGACAGAGGGGGAGGACTTCCCAGCTTGGCAATATCATTTGGTCACAAGTTCAGTTTATGACCAAAAAAAAAAATTTGTTTTTTTTGTTTGTTTGAGGATGGGGTTCACTCTTACATCTCCTCTTCCTGCTTAAAGCCTCTCTTTTTCAGTGCTAAGTAGCAGAGTAATGAATAAGTTGTTGTTTTCCTTGTATCCAAAGTACAATCAGTGTGCTGCATTGGCATTTAATTTGAGATTTATCAGACTGTAATTAAACATGTGACCACTGCCCTCGTGCTTAGGGTTTGTGAGTCAAGAAAACCCATATAAAACGCTCTGTTCACCTCTACTATTCACACCTTTGAGTTCTAAATACAAAAATAATTGTGCAATTTACTGTACACTGTTTTAAGCTCATTTTTTGACATTCGGTTTTTTTTGTTTGTTTGTTTTTGGTTTTTTTTTGGTTCCCCCTTTCTTGTGTAAAATTGTCTTGTGTTTTGTGATTGGAGGGAAATATTGGCACACCATCCATTTTGCTTCTTCACCACATCCTCACCACTCTGCATTTCGCTACAGGTAGTTTCTTTAGCAAGGACAAGAAATGGAGAACACCCCTGTTTATTGAATGTTAGTTGGGTTATAGTGTCAGAGACACTGGCGTTAGCTAAAGCCCTCTGCCCTCCCAACCCAGTGTGCACTTTATTTAAGATCTTTCTTATAGATCTTACAGTTCTGATGTGAAAGAAAAAAAAAAAAAAACTTAATCGGGGAAGAATCTTTGCCCTGTGGAAGGAATCTCTTTTTAGAAGGGGTCACTTTTGTCTTAGAGCATGAATATAATTTTTTTTTGTTTTTTTTTCCACAGGCTTTTTCTTCTTTTAATTCTGACTAGAAGAAACCATGTATTTATCAGTGTTAAAAGGGTGACCTATTTCTTCTCTGACCATTAAAGACATAAAAACAATGCTTTTTTTTCCCACCTTGTGGTGTGTCTGCAGTGAGTTGCCTGCCCTAGCATTTCTTTCACCTTCCTTTGGTTTGACTCTGTCCCATCCCCCCACTTCCTTGGAGTCGATAGTTACCATAGAAATGGAAGAGCACAAGCCCACTGAGGTTGGTGTCACACCATTTTGTTTTCTGAATCATCGCCACTTGTCTACCACAATAGATCAAAAAAAAGATGCAGCCTCATGATCTAAAGCAGATGGATATCGTAATTAGTGCTGATTCCTAAGGGCAAACGAGTCTGCTTTGTAAATGCCCCTTCCTTAAACTAACTTTGATTAGCATAGACTGTAGAGTTTTGGTATTGTATTTGGTTCAGGTTTGGTTGTTTGCATTAAGAAACCAAGTAATGTTAAATCAAACTCTTCTTTTGGACCAGGCCTACATTTTATGCTATGCACACAAACATACCAGCAACTGTACATTGTATAGTAAATACAAAGTGCCTGGATTTTGCTTCAGCCTGAGGAAAGTCAACACCCCAGGATAAATGCATCCTGCTTTATAAATGATCCTCATGGTCTGCATATAGTTTGGTACAAATAAAGCAAGTACTTGACTATGCTGGAAATGGTAACTATATAATTAACCTTTAAAAAGCATGACCTGAGGCTTGAAGTCCTTCGGATTCTTTTAAAATCATTGTCTCCTTTAAAACATTTTACTAAGGCATTTCCAAACTACACTTAGTAATCTGTGATAGAGTAAACAGACACTAACCGAGAATAGTTTTTGTTTAACCTGCCATTGGCTTCTTCTCTGATCATAAATTATATTTTAAACTTTGGCTATAAAACATCAAGAAGGTACTTTATTTCAGTGTGGGTTTGACAGTATTACAACAGTTATTGGGCTTCTACACTATAATGCAGTAAAGCAAGATGGTCTGCTGATCGCCGCTCGGCAGCCTTTCTGAGTTTGATGCTAAAGCTTGACTTCAAGGACCTCTGCAGTTTTGTCTCATTCCAAGTGCAACAATACGTGGACATAAATGTGTTCATGTCTTCTAGCTTGGTGGACATCCCATTTTAAGCAATGGTGAATGGCAGATCCAGGATCAGTCAGTCCTTGCCGAATGCCCAACATTGCTACAGAAAAAGACTGATCCCATTGCTGCAAACAGGCCCCCACTCAAACATCTTCCATCACAGTGCATTTTTGGGTAAGGAATTTGTCACACGAGTCTTGGGAAAAGGAGCGCAGGTCTCACCCTTTCCTGGAGGTCCATCACCTCAGTTTCTATTTCAAGTCCATACGGTAATGGGTAGAGGTGGTGTCACATCTCCAAGTGGCTTTAAATGAACTCTGTGCTTCGTTTGACGATGTGTGACATGAAGTAGGAGAACTTAATCCTTGATTCAGAACCCACAAACTTCACATGTAGGTTTAAGCATAGCGACAAGTGTGCTAGCTTGGGTAATTGTGTGAAGACGGAATCTGGTACCATCAGAAAGGAGAGCACTTTGGTCTCCTTTAGCACCTTGCTTGGAACTTGGGCTCATATGATGGACTTGACCAGCGCCACCATGTGGTCAACTCCGCAAGCAACATCCACCACGTGACCGGGTACCGTTACCTAAGAAACATGAGCGTTTTAAATAGTGATGACTTGTTAAACAATTTAAGCACTGTTTTATTCTTTTCTGTGTACTGCATCTGATCTGTAAAAGTAAGCACTTAGTACATCATATCTGCAGTGCTTGGACTCTACAAGAGAATGGCAGAGGATGGCTGTCGTTCACTAACCCGCCATGGAAAATACCGATCATCCTGACTCCCAGTGCCTAGACAGCCCCTCACGTTCTTGCCCCAGACAAACAGCTCACCACGGTCTAGGGGAGATGAAAAAATGCATTTACCAACAAAGCCAACACATTCATTTGCCTTACACATAATCATAGCATATTTACAATCATCTGGTATGTATATTAAATATTTATTGTACTATAAATATTAAATGTTTATTGTACTATAAAATTTACTGGAGAAACATATTTGAACCCACGTACACACACAATCAGAAATATTGCAACAATAAAAAAAAAAAAACACTGCAAGATGGAAAACCAGGACTGGACCTGTGATGGCTGCGAAGTGTGTGAGTCCACAGCGTATCCGAGAGACTTTTACTCCGGGGTTGAACTCTGACCTCCCAAAAAGTGTAGCCGGCACCTTCTCCGGTCTTTCTGATTCAGACAAATTCGGCCCTTTTCCCAGGATTCCATAGCCCCACACAAACACCTCCCCTTCCTCTAACCAGTGAAACACAAAATGCTGTTACACATGGCCATTTGAGGAAATGGGTAAATCACACAAAAAATTGTTCCACTTATTCAAAACATTCTAGAACACCCCCCCGAGGTGTAAATGTGGTCTTGCCTCATAGATGCTAGCTCAAAGTACTGAGGCAACTGGTAACCATGGCAGCATCATTGATTTAGAACCCTTTGAAGATCAAATAAGTGTTTACAGCTTGCAAAAATGAATCCAATCGAGTAAGTTACTTATTAGATGTTCAGTGCTCTCTTTAAAAACAGTCATTTCTTTTCACTCGAGGTGCAAGCAGCGGTGAGTGGAGCCCCAGGGCATTAATATTTACAGCATCTGGCAGACGATCTTATTCAGAGGAACTTCCGTATCAACATTAGAGTGTGTGTGCTCCCTAGAAATCAAACCCCTGATCCTGGGACTGCCATAATCCTGTTCTACCAGGTGAGCTGGGATTCAGCTTCAAATCTCAGATGTACTACATGCAGACATGTGCACATAAAAACAAAACACACACACAATGCATGTGTGGAGGGTGATGGAGCTCACCATTGACTATGGCGACCTGGGTTCCCCCACACGCAGCCTGAGTCACCCTGCCTATGCCGTTCAGAGGAAGCAGTCGAGGAGAGCTGATCTGGGGACAGGACAATGGGAGGTCACTCAAAGAAAAGCCAACGACCTCTCGAGGTGACAAAGCTCTATATTAACAGGCAGAAAAAAAAACAAACCCCGAGTTGAGAAAATTTGTATGGAAAAATGATAAATCATCATTACATATTATGAGCACGTTACCTAACTACAGCTTCACCATAAATAAAGTTTGTCCCAAAATAAATAAATTCAGGGGCTCAGAAAGCTTTCTGACTGGGTTTGACCTCGTGACCTTACCTGTGCTGCATCCGTGACCGAGGCGAGCTGCAGGTACTCCGAGTTGCCCCAGCCGAAGACCTGGCCCTCCGAGGATACGGCCAGGCTGCAGTCCGCATACGTGGTCACCTGCTCAACTTTGACCCCGGCCAGGTCACCTCTGACGGAAACTGGGAATACAGCCCTATCATGGTGCCCCAGGCCTGGGAACAAACCCACAAACACAGTCATTCGTCCTTCTGAAGGCTCCGGCCTCATTTCCTGTTAACACTGATCACCTGTTTCTTGATTGCAATCGGTGACTGGGTCAGGAGAGGGACAAGGGCCTGAGAAAGGAAGATCTGAGAGAGAGTGAGAGTGGGTGAAAGAGAGATAGAGAGAGAGGTGGGGGAGGGGGGGGCACTGACCTGTTTGCCCATCAGCCCCCCACCCACATGCGTAGACTGTGCCCTTCTCCGTCAGGAACAAACTGTGGTCCTGCCCACACGCCACCTGCAGGACAGGGTGACAAATGACAGTTTATTTACACAGCACCTGCCACAGAATGGCGAGAAACACTTTTTTTGTTGTTTTTTTTCCTATAATAAGAAAGTACTCAAAGTATCTTCATGAGGTAAATTGTTTAGTTAAATAAAAACTTACCGTCTTAGTTTAACCTTTTGGGAAAGTGTGTACAGGTTAAATGAGTAATGGTACACAGTGAGAGCTTTTTATTCCATCTGTATTCCTAATTAGGGTAATGATGAGTTAAACAGAATGAAGAGTAAAGCAGTAATAACGGACATCTTCACCCACCTGGATGACTCGGCTGTCAAACCCCTCTAGTTTATGGACAAGATGGCTGCCACTGGAAAGAAACGATCCATCAGCACTAATGCACATATGACCTTCAGCATGGTAACTCTTCAATCACATGCCTTCAATCACCACTGTTTTCCTCGCAAAACAACAGAATTCGCTACTCAAATCACAAAAGTGCTAAAAAAAAAAAAAAAAGGCAAGGCTGGTGATTTTAAGCAACCAGCAGTGCGTAGCTAAAGTGCAGCTGAAGATAAAACAAGCTTAAACTGAAGAGGCCCTTACATCTCCAACTGTTTGGAAGGAGCAAGATTTAAAGACTGCACTCTTTCGCTTTGTGTAAAGGCATTTATGTTGGTTTTACAGACTTAAAAAACAAACCAGTGCTGAAATGGATAAAGGTGAAAAAACACCTCAAAAGTCAAAAAAAGAAGAAGATTGTGATGGTTGTGCAGAATGTGATGTTGATGGTTATAACAGTGGCATTTCCCAACGGGATTAGAGAACATATCCACATAAAACGCACTGAAGGCCCAGAAGGCAGATGATATGCACGTCTAGGTTCCAGTCCCCCCTCCGCTTACGCATGCGGGCACTGATGCAAACACATGACTCATCTCTTCCAAAGCCATCCAAGATAATTACAGCTGGAGGTGGGAAGGTTTGGGAGTGACATCTACTGCCATATTGCAGATGCTTATTGTAAATGTGGTTATGGGACTGGGGCTAAAATGCGAACCTGTAAACTTCGTCTTCGATGATCTTCCGTCCACACTGACCGTAGGCATTGTTGCCCATGCTGAACACTGCAGGGAGAGGGAAAGAACAGATGAGAAAGTAGAGCTTTGGTTTCTAGTTTTGAGAAGAATCCTCTTGTGGTATATCCATCAAAGGTGTGACCTTCTAGGATCTCTAGGTTTACTTGGGGCAACAGAAGATCAGTATCCGTGCATTTAGAACAGCAAGTACAGGAGTGTTGATCCAGGGCCAGCTCGCTGCATCCACATGGCTTCAGTCATTAGAACACAAAAGGCAGTAAATGACCCGGAATCAGCACTCTGACTCTCCTCACCTCCTTCAGAGTCAGTAAGAACCAGGGAGTGGGCCCGACCACATGACACCTGCAGGATGCGTGTCTCCTGAGGGTTCGCCAATGGCAGAGGCACAGGGGAGGGTTCCAGCACATACTCATAACTTTTATCTGTGGGGACACAAAAGAATATATTAAATATATCAAATAAATGCCTTTACTCACCAACACCGTCCAGGCTTGGACCACAGTGTACTAGGGGTTAAACCAGTGTTTCCCAACCCAGTCCTCGGGGCACACCAGACAGTTCCATGTTTTTGCTCTGCCCAGGTTCTCAATACATTAGGTTGGAGCAAAAACGTGGAACCGGCTGGAGTGGCCCAAGGACTGGGTTGGGAAACACTGGGTTAAACATCAAAATAATTATTCTTAAGTTATGTGAAACAAACAGCAACAACAACAAGAACACAGAAATAGGACTGCATAGCCAATGTTGTTTAAAAAACAAACACCCAATTGTTGGTCTGCCAATTACAATATATTGTAAAATAGATCAGTCCTACCCATATCAATCCTACCAATCCTTCTCTTGATACAGAACTAACACTAGATTCACCATTTACCAACCAAACACTCAAAAAACACATCTGCTTCAAATTTCCAAGAATAGCATCAACTCTGACAGTTTGGTTGGAAACTCCAGAAAAAAAACAGACTCTCCACTCTCATGAAAACAGTCAACAAAAGGCGAGATTGTTTACAATGGATAAAATGAATATTAGGCTTGTCTAAAAACTGTTATCTGCAGTCCTTTCATTAACGTTCTTTGCCCTTATAGACATGAATGGGCTTCTTCTCTGTTCAAAACCATGCACATAATTCAACAGAACACCTGGATCTCAGCACACTGCCACCTAACTGCCCTTAGACGCAGCTACCGCGGTTAAAGGAGCCATGCTGGGGTGCCTTACTGCGGTCATGCTGAGTGCGCTGAAAGCCCAGCTGGGAGTTTTTGTTCAGGCCCATGCCCCACAGTTTGGTGAGATCTTTGGTGTTGGATGCTAGCAGTGTAAATCCATACCCACAGGCTGCTGAGGAAATCTGTAAAAGCGAGCAACCCAGCACACACAAAACGTACATACAGGAAGTAAATGCACAATCACATATCCACACATAAAAAGAGTTCCCACACTTGCTTTTAAATTCTATCACTCGGGTACACTAAATACTGGGCGGAAAACAGATGTGTCAACGCATACATTTTTATCCAACACCAGTGATAAATGTAAATGCTTTTTTGAACTGTTATTTTTTAGAAAGAAGTCTACTGACCTCAGAACATTATCATGAGCGCTGCAAGACTACATCAGCTAGACATTTAGCGCATTTGGGAAGACGCTTTTATCCAAAGCGACTTACATATTCAGCGCTATAACAGTGTGTTCTCCCTGGTAATCAACATCATAAGTTCGACTTGCTCTACCACGTGACACACATAGATCTGGATCACAAACAACCCCGGCCTCTGGTGTATATACGTGCAAAAGTTAAAAACAAAAATATTACCTTCTGTTCCGTTTCAAGACGGTATGGCGTAAGCTGGTATTTTCTAGGTTTTTTCCTGCCGCTATCCGGGACCACAAAGCTAGGGATTCCCAAGGCTGCAGTATAGCTAAAGCCCCAAACAAATACTTTCTCCGTCGGCTTTCTGTGCTGCCCTACATACTGAAAAACCGGCCGGCCATCTTTCGACTCTCGTCTCTTCGCTGTGCTTGGTGCGGTGCTCCCCGCCGTGGCATACGCACGACGACCAAGAACAGCTCCGAATCGACCGCCGACGCGAATGCATATTAATATCATTGTGTGATTCAGCTGCCAGGAGAATGAGGAACAAAATTAATATAGCCTAGCATATGTAATGTTAACTGCACTGCAACTGTTTAACACCGAACAGTCGCGAGCCAATTCGTTTCACATTAAAGTCTTCGTGTGTGATTTGTTTCTTTAAATAGCTAGCTAGCCATCCTACCTAAGTTAGCTAACTATGGAAAATCTAAATTTGCCTACTTGCTCTTCTAAGATTGCTGTTCTGTTTTGAAGATTCTTCAGAAACGTAGAAAATCGCACCGGCCTTCAGTGCTAATAGTAATATATAGTGTTTTAGCTGGTTCACTTTGCTGTTCTTCGACATGTTCTCCTACAGGAGGCAGCCATGACAGTTCACCTTTCTGCGAACTCTGACCTCTAACATGGAACTTGAATGCGTGTAATGACGCTAATGTCCACTAGAGGGCACACCTATTATTATTATTATTATTATTGTTATTACACTTATAAACCAACATTTCCACATCAACGTTTATCTCTTCAGCCAGTACTTAACACTAAAGCATATAAGGTAACTGGTTTTGTAAGTCGTTTATTGATTTGACAGCTTTGTTCACAGGTGTCTTAAAAGTATAGTCTGATGTTTCAGATGTATTTCTTTATTTGACATTAAAACAACTTTGTAAAAAAAAACTTTGTAGCCTATCAAAAATATGTTAACATAGAGCTAAGTACATTTCTATAACAATTCTTAAAACTGTCACATCTGTTAAATATTTAATTAGCAGTACAGCACAAAAAAGACATTTTCAAGTTTCATATGTACATTTATTTTAACCAGTGGTGGTCTTAACAGGAGTACCAAGAATCCTGAAGTGCAGTTTAGTGTGGTCCCTATTCAACCACCCATTCAGGAAAGCTTGATATTTACTGCTCGACTAAACAAACTCTTCATTTAGAATTGGAAAAACGGGGAAAACTATATTGCTGGAGCAGTCCAGTACTGGAACTGAAAAACCATCTTTAAACCTCAGTAAAAGTTCACTATAGAGACAGTCAATCTGGTTCAAGCCGACCTTGTTTTTTCTGATTGCACACTGAGGACAGTGTTGGACTGGCTTCAGTTTGCATGGATGCTAATTCTCTTTCGCGTACTCTCTGTACACCGTTCCATGATGAGATCGTGGCTGGGCCGGGGTGGGACGATCGGCGTCGTCTTCGTGACCTCCATAGCAGAATCTGGTTTAGAACTGCTCTCTGTTCAAAGATAAATATGAAAACTTTTAGATTAAAGTTATTCAGGTGTGAGACTGTACTGTCAGCTTGAACTTTAGAAATAAAAGAAGTTTTTTGCAACATGATGTGCTGCTGATGATGTGGAAATAATGTATTGACAATCACCTTAATGAATTGCAATAGCCAAGCTGGAGTTATTCGGCAAGTCAGAGTTTTGACGTACTCCGAGATTAACTCTGCGCACTTGTATAGTACATAGAAAACATACTCATGTCACCTTCGTCCTGCTGCAAGGTGGCTCTGGAGTTCTTTCTCGGCTGAGAGTGGAGTCTCCCTCGCTGCTGTAAGAACCGGCGACTCTGCCTGCGGTAACTCTCCTGGCTGATACGCTGACGGCCCTTGTTGTGGATACTTTTTGCGTTGCGTATCGTCGATCTAATAACCAAGCAGCATTGTTGTTTTTGTATGTGTGTGTGTGTGTGAATTTTTCACATGTAGAACTTAAACAACAGTGCGAGGAAAGAAGACAAATTTCGCTTGAAGTGAGGTTTTTTTTTTTAGTATTAGTATGACTCTTCCAGGTAAACAAACCTACCTTCTAGGCGGAGGCGTCTCCCTCCTCACAATGTTCCTCTCAGCCTCCACATCTCTCCACTCCCCTGTGCTCTGCAGAAACATGGAGGGGTAGTAGCCTGTTTCCTCTCCTTTCCTGTCAAACCCAGACATAATTAACTCCAACCAACATCTTTGTATCTCCATGACAGCTTTTGCCTAGGGTTATTTGAGTGCTGCATATTTAAGGCTGATAGGAGACACTTACCTGATTACCCACCAACCATCCAGAAGCTTATGGATAACCTCAATGGTTTCTCCCACCTGCAAGGTAAGTTCATCTTCCTCCACTGCTTTGTAGCCCTTGATGGTTTTGTAAAGCTCTCCTGGTGAATGAGGATATTCATCATCAACAACCGTAAATCTGACTGCAGCAGTTTTCTTGGGCTTCATTAGCAGGTCTCAAGGAAGGTTCAGTATGGGGTCTCTCACCTGCATAGTTGGGCTCAGGCTCCTCCGACTCATCAGGTCCATCCAGTGGCTCTAGATAGGAGGCTGGAGCCCATCCTCTGTGTGTATCACACTGACAGAACCACCAGCCTGAGCACAGAAGAACACCCTCAGCCATCAAAAGCTCTCTTTAATGGATGTCTGACATTGCATCTAAATGTTTCGAGGGCTACAATGCCAGGACGTCTCACAAAACTAGTGCTACTCTGGACCAGAAGTGCAGATTCCATTCTTTTCTCACCGTTGGGACTCTTCTCAACAATATCCAACAGATCTCCAGCCTTGAGGTTGAGCTCGTACTTTGAACTCTTGCTGTAATCTGCAATCACTCTGTAAGTGTCCAGCATAATGGGGCCTGTGATTTCTGAGCAAAGTGCATGAAGAAAAACAAACTTGTCAGACCTTTCCTTGTGAATTGTGCGAAGGGATACATGGAATTGATGCTTTACCAGACTGGAAGTCCAGCACTGGTCAATATCTTACCAGAAGTGGTGGTCCTTGCTCTGTCCCTGGACATGACATAGGTTTCATTTCGTTTGAATCTACAAACGCAATCAAAATCCACAAAGTGTTATCTGTCAATACAAATCCATAGCAGAACCTGACCTGCTGTGGATTCAGCCACGATGCTGACTGTGCTGTTCACATGTGCACTGAGGCTACAGTGGACTTACGGGTGCGGCGCGGGTGGGGTCTCATCTTCTTGGCGCACTTTGAAGAAACTCCTTACCAGCTGACAGCGGGAGATCTTCGGGGGCAGGCTGAGCAGAGAGCGACAGTACTCTGCCAGGGTCCCCTGCCTGTTTTCAGTTGTCTTCTGATTGTCAAGCCATTTAGGAGCTAGGAGAGGACAAGGTTTTTAATACTGTATTCCTCTACTGGAATGCACAGTGTAGTTTTTGTAATTGTGCAACCTGGCATGCAGCTTCTTTCCATTCCGTTTGTGCCACTCACTAAGCTAAGCAAGAGCGAGCAATGGAAAGTCTGCAGCTTTCATTTTCAGAGAAAATACACCTTGTGTGCCGTTTCAAGTGTCTCTGTAGAAACCACTTTTAGGGAACTGAAAGTTGAACACACTGTGCAAGTGTGTGTAAATTCCACAAACTGCACATAGATTCTAACGTCACCTTTGTTTGTCACAAATTCAAATTCCATGTGAACAACTTTTAAATGGCCTTTAGGACAGTAAGTATGTACCTCAGTAGTATTACTTGTATTTATTATACTAAAATACCATATTGACTATACCGTATTTGGCATTAAAAATTCAGTTA
Source organism: Tenebrosternarchus preto (assembly GCA_025802075.1). Taxonomy (NCBI): domain Eukaryota; kingdom Metazoa; phylum Chordata; class Actinopteri; order Gymnotiformes; family Apteronotidae; genus Tenebrosternarchus; species Tenebrosternarchus preto. The sequence goes on from JAOYMR010000002.1 coordinate 3,236,972, forward strand.
TTAGCTCAAGATCAGTCTGTTCAAGACATTTACATGACAACAGATGTTGGTAGTTGTAACCAGAGTTAGTGCATTTCTGATGCACAGATGTCATGCTGTGATTTCCCTTACCGTGACCATATCTTAAATTAGCAGGGTGTGTTGAACCAGGTGTTTCCTGAGGCAACGTGTAAAATGAGACTAAAGAACTCTGCTTTCCTCTTAATCTCAAACAAGCTCTGATATGGGCAAAGTCCAACTTCAGTTTAGATAAATTCAGTCTAGTAACAGATAAAAGTCTACAGTTCTTACCTGGTAAAGAAGGAATGATTCTGTCCTTGGGGTCAATGTCTCCTGCTTCAATTGGGAACATCTCTTTCAGAGATTTCTATAACCATAAACAGTAAACATAGACAAAATGTAACATTTATAGTGTCTGCTATATAAGTAGGCATATATCTGTCTACTTATGCGTATATAGTATATATTTGTTATAAACCATACCAACACAGATAGATAGATAGATAGATAGATAGATAGATAGATAGATAGATAGATAGATAGATCATGAACTTACATGGAATGTGTGAATTTCTGGATATTTTCGATAAATCAGTTTCTCAGACTGGTCACTCCATTTCACCAAGAACATGTACACCTTCAAAGAAAAGAACATTTAATTGCACCAATTAACCATATAAAGTTTTCTCTATTAGCAGTCCAATATAATATACTACATATTTTTGCAGAGCTTTATGCTCTACTTACATAGTGTTGGCTAGGGTAGAATCTTTTCTCAAACCCTAAAAGCTCAACATGAAGTACATAGATGTCCACCATCTTGCAGAATACTGCCCACCTCAGCGTGTGATTACTGGAAGCAAATGTGTGTTCATGAGTTTTAAAAGGATTCGCATTTGCAGAGGAAGTCTGAAATGTCATGGCCCCTCCCCCTTTTTCTCATGTCAACCAAATCCAGACATTTAGCCCCTTGAATGATATGCTTAAACCTTTTACATTAGTGTTTTTATCATAGGTCTGAATATTAGCAGAGATTACTATAATGCAATACTATTTTAAGTGGAAAAATGTCTTCGTCTTGCCTGTGAATGTGCATTTACCGCATGTAGACCTGTTGCCTGTGGATGTATCGATACCGCCACCCCTAGAAATCGACGTTTTACCATAATATAAGTAAAAGTACTTTTCTTCCTTATTCCTCCTAGGGAATTTTTGCTTGCCACCGTCGCCCTCGGTTTGCTCATTAGGGTTTGCCCATACGTCTGTGAAGCTGTTTTGTGACCACATGTGTTGTAAAAACGCTATATAAATACATTTGAACTGAATTGAATTGAATGTCTTCAAGGGCTTGTCCAACTATGCTGAAAATCATTATCATTCTACTTTAATGTTAGTATTACTGGTGTGACGAGTATGGTCTACCATTCAAATAATATTCTGTTAGCAGTGATCTACTGTACAATTGGGTTAGCTGACCGGGGTCAATCTAGGCAGAGGGTGTCTAACAAAATATCAATATATTTGCTATGCAGTCTATGCTCTGAAAAATATCTACATACACACACACATACACAAACATACATACAGACGTCATATTTATTTCAACACTTTTTAGATTTTATTCACAACTAATGTAAACCAGATACAAAAAAGGTTATTTTCTATATCGTTTCATATTGTATCTGTTCAGCTATAAGTCTACACACTACTTGAGTAGAAGGTGCTTACTAAAAAGAAGAAGGAAACAAGAACAATTACACAAAATCCCCACAGTTTCTTACAATATTGCTTCATACCTTTGTGTGTTGGCAACATGTTGCAACACAAAAGAACACAAGTACAAACAACAAAGAAATCAAATACCAATAATTATGATAAAAGACAGGGCAACACCGACCAGTATGTGTGAAAACATAAGCATTGAAAACAGTTTCCTACAAGGCCCAGTGAGAAGCGGCAGACATACAGACACTCACGTATTCTGGCACACAGACTAAGTCATTACATCCTTCAGAGTTAATAATGTGTGTTCATGGGGCCGTGTGGTTGTACAATGCTCCAGAGCGGGGCAACTCCAGCAAAGTCAGACCTGACTATGGAATCAAACAATTATTTGCTCTTTTTTTTTTTTGTAAAATGTATTCTAATAGTATTACATACATTTTTAAACAGTGTATGCATGAACACTTCTGAGTTGGTTGTGGGTCAGTTTGTGCCTTTGTTTTACAGTGCAGACAGCAACAAATCTCGACACTTGACACATTCCTTAAAGTCACCAAACAGGAAGAAAGATCCTTACTCTGCAATTTGCCAGTGACACTTTCAGATATTTATCAGACACTGTGAGACATACTATAGCTAAGGATGGGAAACATAAAAAGCTTCGGATTTTCTTGTGCGTTAAGAGGAAAGTACCATGAATTACATTTTCACATGAAGGGGAAGTCACAATGCTAGGTTAACTCAGGTACCAGTTTGGACAAACAACAACAAAAAAAATTCAGTTTTTTTTTTTTGCATAGTAAACATGTAAACAGCCTGACCACAAAGAGTCCTGCAAAACACGGAACACAGGTTTTCCCCATGCTAATATCAAAATGACTTTTTATGCTTATATATTTTTAAATATAAATAAAGCAATGAATAAATGTCACACCAACTGAATGAAGGGTGACCTATATAACAATATGCCAATAGAAAAGACTGTCATACATATCAACACCCCTCTTACCTATCATGGCAATACCTCATAATGATGAAATATTAAGAATAGGTATTTAAATAGCAATGTGTAATAACATCACAGCCAACATCTCAACCAGAATCCATAGCCCTCTGGGGGACTGCACAGAAGGGGAGAGAGGATACCACCCAGGGCATACAGTCAGGTGGTATACATAAACACCAGAACAACTTAGTTTGTTTTCTCATCAAAGAACCCCCAATTTTACCCAACACATTTACCTCTGTGTTTTCAGACAGTGGGAAGAAACTCCAGAGGAAACCCACACAGACAGAACATGGAAACTCCACTTAGGAGGGGAATTGAACCCAAGACCCCAACACAGAGAAGCATAAGCACTAACCACAAAACCACCCAGGTTGCTTTCTCACAGTTCTGTAATGTACATTGACCTATGTTGTGTTTATGGTCTTTTTCTCAAAACCTAAAAAGGGGAAAAAAAAACTGTAAAAAGGGGAAAAGGTTTTTTTCCCTATAAAAAAGGGAAGGAAACTGTAGCTTTTTGTGAAGCCATTGTGTAAGTTTATCACGTAATATTAGCAAAAAACAGACAGAAGATCTTATGAAAGCAGATTATGGCCTGTTAATGATGCATGGCCAAAACAAAGATTTCTCACTCTCACAGATACTGAAATACCCACTGTCTAATATACACTTATCATACATGTTACTAAATACCCACTGTCTAATATACACTCATCATACATGTTACTAAATACCCACTGTCTAATATACACTCATCATACATGTTACTAAAAACAAATACCTTGTACCTACACTTGCTTCTTTTAAGGTATACCTTTATTACAAGAGCATAATTACACCTAATTACAATGATAGATTATAGTAATTAAATAAGTATTTTTACAGTATTACACTCAATCTTTAAGTCTAGGCTAAAAACGTACTTATTTATTTTAGCGTTTGGTAATTAACATTCCCTCAAGGCCAGGGGTTCAAGGGCGGAGGGTTTTATGGTATACTGAGACGCTGGTGCTGTCGTCTCTCCACTGCATGCGTCCACTCAAGTTTGTTGACAGTGAAGTGGAGGGATACCATCGCCTCAGGGTGCCCCCAAATCTGTGTTACCTTCTTGTTCTGTCGTTTTAGTTAGGCTGTAATAGTTAAATTACTGAAGTTGCTGCCACGCTTCTGAAATGTCTATATTTTATGTTCCATAATTAGTCCCATACAGAACTAACTGCCTTTCTTTACTTTTACAGAGCTAATGGATGCCCCCCATCTGGCTTAGTAATAAGTAAGGATTGACGAGGCTCTCCTGCTACCTGCCACAGACTAACCACCTCCTATTTATCCAGATGCGGATGGAAGATTAATCAACTGGACAGAGGCCCTTCTCAACACAGGCCCTTCTTTATCTTGTTGTCGTGGTGACTGGTGTCGCGAGAAGAGGATGGGCTCCCCCCCTGAGTCTTGGTTCCTCCCAAGGTCTCTTCCTCACACTCTTAGGGAGTTTTTCCTTGCCACTGTCGCCCTTGGCTTGCTCACTGGAGGCGACACTTTGAGACAACATTTGTTGTAAAAGGTGCTATATAAATAAAACTGATTCGATACATACTTTTTAAAGTATTAATTTCTTACAGTATTCAATATTCCATTTTTACAATATTTTTTAGTATTCTATATTTGCCATGTTTCACCGGGCATCCAGACACACCATCACACCCACTCTTTCGCCAGGTCTAACATTAACCCGCTCCTCCACTCCGGTTTAGGTGCACCTGTCGCCACTTTACTAATCACACTCTTTCCCATATAAGCCCACAGAAAACCACTATCTTTGCTGCACATTGCCTGCTGCCTCTGCCGCAGCCCGCCGTCATTGCGTCTTCGCAAGCTTTGAACTGCTAACCGCGCTGCTTTTGGTTTTCTGCTCTACGAGTCGTTGCTTTGCTGTACTCGCTATTCTGGAGAATAAAGCTCCGTTTGCTGCAGCCCCGCCCTCCACTCCTTGTCTGCCGCCGTCACAATATTCAATAGTTTTGATTAATTAAATGTTATTACATAGGACATAAAACATATCCTAATATTAAATATAATTTGACATAAATAGCATTAATTAGCATTCACTTCATCACAGAGTGTGTTTGGAATCAGTTACATGATTTTTTTTGTCTTGTGAAATATCTGTTTTCATCATAACACATATCCATGGATATTGCATAAATTGTGATTCAAATGTCAGACACCCACACAGTGAGTGCTAAAAAAAGCCCATGCACTTCACAGATAAAAACTAAAGGGTCAGAAACTGAATGACATAATTGAAATATACCCAACGTGATCTCAGTGGGTGGATCATCCTTCAGGATAATTCATTGTTTTGTTTTGATGTGGTTTCGGCGATGTTTCAGCTTTTGTCCATTGTGCATTTGAGAGATGCTTCAATTCAACAATTGCCTAAACACTGGTCAGCCTTAAGTAATACCATGAGTCGGGGAAGGCACAAACACATGAGGGCAAAATGGTTTAAAATGAATAAAATCAGTGCCAAAGCAAAATAAACTGAATGAACATGAAATAAACAAATGGAAAAAAGGAAATATGACTATCAAAGCAAGTTGACAGTTTTCTCTACTATAACGCTTCATAAATACAAATCTCATGCTTTGTAATTCCAAAATGTTAGCAAAACAACAATCTGACTTGAACTAGAGCCACAAGACCTCAAGGGACTATGGGAATTGGGGCAAAGCAAAAGAAATAAACTCAAGATGGTAATCTGTGATATTTTTAAGCATTCCAGTCTGGTTCTAAGACTCATAGCAAAGAGACTATTTTGGTAAAAAGTTATAAATTATTTATTACTTACTGTTGATTCTGGATCTTCACTTCTATAAGACCTCACTGCAGCATCTGATACCATGGTATCCTCATCCTCAGCATACAAATGGTTTATGGGATACAGTAATGGCAAACTATTGGTAACTATTTTTCAGCTGTTGCTAATTTATAGACTGTCATAGACTGTGGATTTCCTTAAGGATCCATATTAGGAGCCATCTTGTTCTCATTATATATTCTCCCTCTAAGTTATATTTTCATGGAAAATAACACCTCGTGCCATTGTTACGTGGATGATACCCAAGTAATGCCATATAATTTGTATTTTATGTGTCTCAATGAATGCTTTGAGGCTATCAAGACCTGGTCAATAAAACTGACATCATTGTTGTCAGCTCCCCTAAAGTGACTGAAAATCTGGTTGGAAACCTAGGAGCACCGACAGACTCTGCTATTCATTTTTTCAATTTAGACCAATCCAAATCAAAATTACTATCTTCTTCTTTTCCTTTCCAGGCCCTGAAAAAAGTCCCAGCTCCCAGCTTTATAATGTATTATTATTTATGCTTGCAGCGTATCTGTAACGCAAGTATTTTTATTTTTGTAATCCACGCTTTTAATATCTCAGTTACTCCTTAATTCCTTGCATATGAGTATAGATAAACATTAGTTGTTCATAGTTTGTCCAAATGCAGCTTCTCATCTACTCACTGGCACAAAAAAGGAACCCCTTTACCCTTTTTAATGTCACTTTCCCAGCTTCCTATCTATTACCTGGTGCACTTTAAAGTAATATTCTTTTTTTATCCTTAGAGGGACTAGCTCAGTCTTGCATTGCTGACCTGCTCTGCCCTTACTGTTCTTCACTCTTTGAGGTCTTCAAACGAGTTATTGCTGAGCTTTCACACACTCGGTTCAGTCTAAATAGTGACTGTACCAAGGCTGTGGAGTAGCCTGTCACTGAGTAAAATCATGACAATACCTGTTGTGTTGTTTGTTTCCTTCTGTTCTTAACTATGTGCAGCTAATTTGTCAGGTTTTTCGTTTTAAATGTACTCTGTACATAAACTTACTATCTGCTCATACATTAACATCATGGAAACAAAAAAAAAGCTCATTGATGGCCTCTTCTGGTGTTTTGTCATACTACAGTTTTAACAGCCATTTTGCAAGTTACGCTAATTGAGTAATCTCGCGAGTAAACACGAGACCCTGATCAATTCAACTGCTTACCTAGACGTTAGCACGCATATCCAGAAAAGATGAACGCGCCGCCAGCATTCGAGTCGTTTTTGTTGTTTGAGGGAGAGAAGAAGTATGTACTCTGTATAGAAAAAGTTAATACTCACGCATGGTTTGCTCTGTGTAAGATTTGACATACTTTGCCCTTTCATAGCTAGGAAACTCTGTCTAGCTAGTAAACCAGCTAGCTAGTGGGCTAACCTAGTCGGCAACGGTATAATATTTCGTAAAGCATGATTTGCTAATGTTAGCAGGATGGCGAAAATTCACCGCTGTTCAGTAACTTATCTCTTGATAGTTATACTCTTGTGTAATGCAGGCTTAATGTCATGTGGTTTGGTGCATCTGACAATAACGTTACCAACTAGCCAACTAGCTGACGCTACTTTAATACCATGTTACCTATTGTGACATGTAACGTTTGCTAACTTGGTATTGGTAGCTGTTTTCTCATCTGGCGGTTAGTGTCGACGGATGTTATGTCACAATATGTTATAACTATGCACTGTATTTTTCATTAATATTTATTTTTATTACGTTTTTTCCGCAAGTTTATATTTTTTTACTTTCTCGTTTTTTATATTATATACTTTTATATATTCATCTTCTAATCAGATTTAATTAAGATCAACTATATTTAAGTCTATCTAAATACATTCTACTCTAACCCTTTTTCTTTTTTCAAAAACCTTCCCGAAGTGACATCTCTGGATGTAATAAGCTTTATTTAAATTTCTTCTGTCTGTGTGAAGCATTTTAAATCGCAGCTGTGTATGAAACGTGCTCTACATTTAAACTTGTTTTGCCTGACAAGCTAGCAACATATAACGTAAATATTTGAATGCAGATTAACTCATCAGCCATGAATTTGAGAAAAGCTATAGTAACTCGATAGGCGTCAGCAGTAATCTAATTTTCTTTGCAGAATTACAATAACAAAGGATACCAAGGTGCCAAATGCTTGTTTGTTCACTTTGAACAAAGAAGACCACACGCTGGGAAACATCATTCGATCGTAAGAATACTAGCTTGTTACTGCCGCCTCTTTGTGCTTGTCCAATGTAGACGACTTGGCTCGCATGCTGATGCTCCTTGTACCCGTGTGTTTCTCCTGAACAGACAGTTGCTCAAGGATCCTCAGGTGTTGTTTGCTGGGTATAAAGTGCCCCATCCACTGGAGCACAAGATTGTGATTCGTGTGCAGACAACACCAGACTACAGTCCTCAGGAAGCCTTTACAAATGCTATTACTGATCTCATCAGTGAGCTGTCCCTGCTGGAAGAGAGGTTCAGAGTAAGTTTAATATGCCCAAATTTATTTATTTATTTATATATATATATGAGAGCTCTGAAGGTTTTTGGACAGTGACATGGAGAAGCAATTCCAATGACAGCTAAATTAAAATGACTTAGGCTATTTATAATGATCTGTGTAGATATCAGTATTTATTATATGCAGGTATGAACACGAGTGCTTATTTGTTGGAAGTCACTGAATGGATAACAAACAGCAAATGACTAACTGGTGATAAAAGTAGTAGTGCATATAAAGATGTGTACATATGTCTTTATAACCATTCACTACATTTACATAAGTCATAATTTTTACAATGTTCTAGAAAACAAACTCAAAACATACCAATCTAATCCATTTTTACATCATGTCCAGTGATCTGTCCTATTGGCTGCATTTTTACATTATTTTAGGTTGCTATCAAAGACAAGCAGGAGGGCATTGAGTGACAAATGAAGCTGTGTCAACCTGTGGATGTGCTGATTTGCTACGCCAAGTTCTTCATCTGTTCAACGGCACAAGACACTTGACAAGAACAGCACAGTGAACTCAATAGCACTTCCTGTAGGTTACTGCTTTGGCTGCAGGTGAACAGCACATGTTCTTCCTATCTCAGCCTGCATCAAGTCTTCGGCTGGTAGAGACACCTCCCTGAGCAGCTCATTTGAGGTTTTTTGATTGGAATCCTTTTTGTACAGTATTTCTCTCATATCTGTAATGACATGCCCTTATCAGGTGTTCATTTGTAGTTTTTTCTCTGAATGAATAAAGGATTTGTTTAATAAAATGACTAGATTTAAATTGTTCAGTCAGTTTTGTATGAGGCAAGATAAATGCCAATATTTGATTGGCCTTATTACATTGACAAAATTTCTGGAATCTTGTCATGGAGCTGTAAATGGCAAAATTATTACAAAGTCATAGTGTAATTAATATGAATCATAGTGTAAAGATATATAGTGTAATTAATACAAAGCCATAGTGTAAACACTAGCGTAATTAATGATTCATCGTGAAGATGTATAGTGTAATTAATACATATCTATAGTGTAAAGACAGTGTAATTAATACAAAACTGTAGTGTAATTAATACAAATCTATAGACTATAGTGTAATTAATGAGTCATAGTGTAATTGAGTCATAGTGTAAAGAGGTATAGTGTAATTAATGTGTGCTATAGTGTAAAGACTCCCTACTTTGTGCATCTTTGTTCAGGGTGGTAGTGGTAGATGCACCCTTTGTTTTATAAATGCTAAACACTGATGAGGACATTTGTATCAGTGTTATAGAAATTGGACTTTGCAGTCTGTACAAACTGTTTAGATCTGCCCAAAAACATGAATGGTGTGTAATCAAATGTTATTTCAGGGCATAAAGGCCTGGAAAGGAAGAAATTATTTGAAGTTTTCTGGACCATTTCTGTCCTAACTGTGCCAACAAACATCTCATGGTATTACTATGTTATACCTAATAGGTACATGCATCACAGATTGAGGTGTTTTCCTGTAGTATATTAATTTTGCAGTGCAGTCTATAAGGGCTCTCAGTTCATTTAGGATCGAACACACCTGTTAGTGTATTGGGTACTGGGAGGTAACAATGTGGTGTATTGTTATCTCTGAGGACTGGGTTTGTCTAGTTTGTCAGGAGAAGCAGTAATCAGATTCATTTAGCATATATGTTACGCATGCATTATGCATGCATAAGAACATATGCAAATGAATAACAGTTATGCATGCATAACTTATGCAGGACTTACATAAGGTCAATTTTAATATAGTAAATATAGCTGCCACAAGCCAGTGGAAGGTAATTGGGGGGAAGGTGTGGAGGAAGGAATGACAAGGTTTCCAACCAGGCAAAATGGACGAATATATAATTATTTGTTTATTTACACCTAGCCACAAAAAAGAAAGGAATTTCAAGTAGACGTTATGTGAACTTAAAAATAAACTTTATAAACAAATCTCATTTCAAAAGCAACAATAAAAAATGAACTTAAATTTGTATGAAGTCTGAGAGGGAAGAAATGTTAAGCTGCACACTACTTAACCAAGTAGGATTAGAAGAGGTAAATTACCTTCATCTCAGGAGAGATACAAATATATCTTATTTGCTAAGAAAAACAAACTGTCCCCATGTCTTTTTGCGCCATCTAAGTCCCATCTTGGCGTACTCCTGCATTATGGATGTGCTGGTGTTCCCTTGAATATATGCCTGTGAGCCTGCATCCACACCACATCCATGATACTGCACATCCTGCAGATTGCAAAAATGCCTAAAATAAAACACATTTAACATGTTATTTTTCACATTTGGAAAGACCAGAGTATGAATAAATTCATGTTTAGCCATATTTTTTCACAAATTAAGTTTAGCTTCAATAATATGTGCATTCATTTTCTTTAAGAGGTAATCAAAACTAGTTCACTTAGGGCCAGGTACACTGTGCACGCTTCAGTTTCCTTTGGCACTGTTTCGGTAGTTACTGATTTTCAAAATCCAAGTTGTAAAATATCAGGGAAGCAAGGTAAGTATTGCTTTGTTGCTTCAAAAGTGCTGAACATCCATTTGAGACCACCATTGTTCTTGAAGAGGAAAACAATTACTTGTCTACCTGAAAGAAATGCTGCTTAAGAAATCCTTGCAAATAGCCACCAAAAAACAGCAGTAACGGACGACTTCCGCAGTGATATCTTCTTAGCTGTCTTTTAATGTGGTGCCCAACAGAGATGATATACATTTAATCTCGCTAATTTAAACTGGCAATCTAGCTAACTAGCTAGCCTAACCTAGTCTACGTACTTGGTAGCTAGAACCAGAATAACTAGCTAACATTAGTTCGCATAAACAGTGCACAATTTATAGTTATCTAGCTATATGGTAAATAATATTATACTAAAATATTTAGCTAACTAGCTACGGAAAATATCGTTCTGAAAAGTTTGACTTTAAGTTGCAATAACAGCACACTTTCTACGAAGTAACCTGTAACTGACTTGCTCGTTCACAAGCTCTCATGTTTTATATCTGGCAAAACACTTATAAAGGGAGTGTGGGAGTCCATAGGAGGAGCTGAACCCGACACACCTATTCCTTGGACTGGGTTACAAATGGAAACTGGGAACTATTTTATATGTGGTTGTTTCTAGAGGGAAATTATTTAAAAGGCGCACGAAGTTGCTACATGGCTGACAAGCAGCAAATAGTAAATTGTGGCTGTAAGGGAATTAGGACGTGCTTGTTATGTGAGACAAGCGATGAACAACGACATTTACTGAATAATAACCATTTGGTAAGTTTGGCAAGTACTGAATAAAATTGTCTAGAATCACCTATAAAAAGAGGTTAGACTAAGTACTATCTTTTCTAACAATTCAAATGAGCTAACACTAAATTACCTAATGTAACTGATGTAACTAATGTAGTCAGCTAGCTAGTTAATCACTGTGGGACACTATTTGATAATGCATATATTCCTTTCGTGCCAGGTACATTGTGATTTTAGGTATGACCCTGAATCGAAGCTAGCGGTATCAGTTGAAGGCAATGTTCAACGGTCGTTCCCTTTTCCTGGTGTGTTTCTGTGGGAGAATTTTGTATCGGAGAATGAGGAGGAAGAGATAGTTGCAAAAATGGACCAAGATGTCTGGAGAGTATCCCAGTCTGGACGACATAAACAGGTGTGACGATAGATTAGTAAAACTGTCCGATTTCTTGTTTCTTTTATAATATATGAACTGAAAAGATCACATATGTTTTTGCCTGTGTAAATGTTGAACTAGTAGTATTTAAATGTGTCCCTGATTTGATTCATTGTAGGACTTTGGACCCAAGGTAAACTTTAAAAAACAGCGTATTCGTCTTGGGGGCTTCAGTGGTCTTCCTGCTGCCAGCTATAAACTAGTGGACAGGATGACCAAGGAACCCATGTTAGCTGGATTTCGACCAGTGGAACAGTGCAACCTAGACTACAGTCCTGAGCGGGGGTCTGCGATTGATCCTCACCTTGACGACAGTTGGCTGTGGGGGGAGCGCTTGGTCACTATTAATCTGCTATCTGACACCGTTGTCACAATGAGCTTAGATGAAGGCTGGGGAGGCACGGACCAAGGGGAGGTGAGAGTAGCGGTTGATTTACCAAGGAGGTGTTTGATTGTGTTGTATGGGGAGGCGCGATATCGGTGGAAACACGCTATACACCGAAAGGACATTCACAGTAGGAGGGTATGCAGTACTTTCAGAGAGCTGTCTGCTGAGTTTCTGGAAGGTGGGGAGCACGAAAACACTGGATCAGAGTTGTTGGATATAGCATCAAGATTTAATGGAATTCCTTTGTAAAATGAAATTTCTAGAGCCCCCCCCCTCCCCCTGTAACCTTCAAAAGTCTGTTTTAAGATGTTTTAATTGCTGATTTTCATCATAGATGTTGCCGAGCGGCTTTGAGTTCTAGGTTGAAATGCTGTGCAGAATTATTTATTTGTTAGTTTCTTAAATGATTTGGTGACTTATGATGGCTAAAATCCGTTTAAATAAGATTTTAAACATTTTATATATAAGATTATGAAATTGAGTATTTTAGTCAAATGTTCACGCTGAGTCTACAGGACACATTCTGTTTGGATTTTGTAACCTAAATAAAAAGTGTATTTAATAAATGTGACTTCAGTTAATTTGTTGATGGGTATTCCTTGAAATATTTCAAGGAAAATGCAGAATTATACAGGAAAATCAAGATAAGAATGTAATATTTTATTGCGTAGTTAGCACTATTAATAAATTGACGTACCACACTCAACATGGCGGAAAGAAGGTTCTACGAATACAGCGTGACACGAGGTCAAAGTTCAGAATGTATTTTCCCGGGAAAGCATAAGTTGAACGTGATCAGTAAAGGTAAGTTTAACAACCCATATTAAATATGTTATGCTTCATTGCATTATATACTTGGTCTCCATAAATTAGAGAAAAATGTTTCGTGTTTTTTCCTCAACAGTGACGTTACAACGGACAGCGTTAAACCCAAGTTAAATGTCTAATCAGCTAGTGCTAGCTAGCTAACTATAGGTTTTAGAAAATCATGGACAAAATTAAAACGTAAAAAAATTTAAAAATTCCTTCCTTTTCTGCTGTGCCGATGATGCCAATCAACTTCACATAAAACTTTGATTTTATTTGTTGTTTGGTTTTAGAATGAAACCACTAGGTAGCTGCCCTATTCCATAAGTAACCTCGATTTTAGAATGTCCGTGAAATTAATTATTCTACCAATCCTACCTGCGTGTGAGCAGTTGAGCTTTCTGCAAACAGTCAGACTTGACTGCTGTTCCGTAGTATTAGCCATTACCGGGTGTTAAGTGACCACTTTAGTCACATACATTGTAATTATAATGCAGTTTCTAAAACCAGTTCATCCAATAGCAAGAACTTCAACCTGAGATCACAGCTTCCCTAGACCTATTTAAGACTGTTCAATTCTGTTGCGTTGTCTGTGTTCCCCGTTAGCTGTGCAACCATGGACAAGATTACGGAAAACGTACTACTAGAGAAAGGTTCACCAAAAACAAATAATTTGGACCAGGTTAAAAGTCTGAAGTAAGTGTGATTTTTGTTGTTGTTTTTTTTATCTCAGTATTTTCTTGAGTTAAACATTGTTTTAAAAGAAAATCACAAAATCTGTCATGATCAAACAGTACCAGTAGTAAAAGATTAAAGCATAGAATGGGCTTTCTGAATTTTAATTGCAACCAAGCCATACTTGCATAGTAATATAACTGCAATTAATACTTGGCTCAACTACTATACAACACAAGCAATGATTCGCTGTTTAACCCTCTTCTCTGTAGTCTCTCTCATATGGGGCTGAAGAAGCAGGACCTGCCTGTGCCCCTGCTGTGTAAGCTCAGCAGCCTGGAGCAGTTAGACCTCTCGGGGAACATGCTCCAGGAGCTGCCCATGGGGCTTTCCCTACCCTGCCTGAAGCTTCTTGACTGTTCCAACAACGACATGGAGGACGTGACCTCACTGGAGACCCTGAGCAGCCTGGAGGAGCTGCTGCTGGAGGACAACCTCTACCTCACCGTAAGAGGCTTGGTGTTGGGTTGGGAGGTAAAGGGCTGTGAACAGCAGCAGCTGCTTCACACTCCCTCCAATTTGCTTGGCTTTTTTTGTAGGTAAACGATGAGCACAAGGCGATGTTCCTCTTGCCCAGGCTAAGGAAGATCAATGGGAAGGACGTCAGTGCCACAGCCAATCACATCCGCTATGTTAGTAGCGAGATTCTTAAGAAGCGGGTACGACTACACAAACAAAAAAAACAAAAACACCTGTTGCATAGTTATGAGGTCTCATACTGAAGTAGTATTAATATAATGTGGTAGTGCTTATATAAAGTTGTATTAATGACAAGCCACCTGTATATTCCGATTTATGTGGAATGAGTATTTCCCTCCGTATCTCTCAAAGGTGATTGCGGTGTGGGAAAAGAATTTCAGTCTCCCCGATCCACTAACTACACAGAGTCTCTCTGCAGTAGAAAAGAAATTTGTTAGTGCTGCCTGCTTTCAAGTGAAATATGGCCCCAGCTCTTTAAATGAGTACACCAAATGGAGGGTGAGTACCTAAATATAAAATATGTACATTTTTGTTACCTTTCAATGTTAAGCAGTTTTGTATATTGTTTGATTTATTTATTTTTTTGGTCATTCTTTGCTTCAGGTGGAGGTGATTGCAAAAGAATTCATTAAAACCCTGACTGACGCACAGAAGGAGCCGGAAAACAATTCAGCGGGGGCTGTAGCAGAAAAGGAGGATGTGGTAAGACTGAGCAACAGTGTTAATTTAGAAACATCATTGAAAAGTTATTTATATACTTGAAGATATATATTTACTTTTTTCCTCCTATATTTTTAATTATGAATGTTTTTTCAGGTTGCTCAGTCACCTCCCAGGAAAAGGCAATGTGAACCAGTCACAAGCAGTGAGATGCACAGCCCTCGGAAGAGACGTACATTAGCCAGTGAGCCAGCCGTGGAGTCCAGCCCACGCAAATCGAGCCGCTTGGCAACTGTTGCCCTCGTCGAGGCCGTTTCAAAGCACTCCCCTCAGAAATCCATCACCAACGTATGCAGCCCAAGGAGGTCTGAAAGAACAACCGGCAGGCCTGTTTCTGAAGAGAGTCAGAGGACACAGAGTTGCCCACAGACATCGCCACAGAAAGCCGTGAAGGCAGCCATGAGCCCCAGAAAGGCCGCACAGCCCTCCAGAAGTCCCTCTGCGAGGGGGGCCACATCTGAGTCCCCAGATAAAAAGCTGAAAGAGAAACTCATGGTGCAAGAGGGTACCACCAAGACAGAAAATGGTATGCCCATGAAAACGACTGCATACCACGTTCCTCAGGTATGGAAACATATATATGTGGGAAAATGTTTATTAAACGCTACCATTAATGTTTAATATATTTTTTTATTCGATTCTTTATTATCAAGTATAAGTATACTCTCTGGTGAGAGCTGAACCGTCTCGCCTCCTGGGTTTTTGTGTATTGTCGGAAATGGCTCGTCACAGAGTCGTTGGCTCATGGTTAAGCGATTGTCTCCTTCTCCTTGACCTGCTGGGCCAGGAGCCAGCCCGTCTGCAGCCACTCCACGTTCTGCAGTGTCACAGCCAGCAGGACAGCCCACGGGACTTCAGCACCCAGCTGTGGGCCTGCGCCTTCCAGCCCCTGCAACACAACAGCGGTAAGGTGCCAGCACTTGTATCCTGGTGGTGTTCAGATGTTCTGGAGGCTTATTCCCTACCAACTTTTGGTAGTTTTTTGATGGGTGGGGCATGGAGGGTGGGTTGTTATTACCATACATGGTTAGATACATTTTGGTGACGTGTTCTTCTGCTGTAGACCCAAGTGGTTGGGCACACACAGTAGCCACATGTGGAGGGGAGTCCATCTGTCTAATAGACTGTGAGACTGGGCATGTGCTGAAGAAATACAAGGTCCCTGGTGAGGTAGGGGACAGCTTTTCACTTTGTATTAACCATTCCTTACCACCAGGGGGTAGTGTTTCTTAACCACCGGGTGGTAAAATGCCTCTCTCACATTTATAATTTCACTAACCAACAGCTAATGGCTTTTGCAATGAATTTACTCATTTTAAAGGAACTGCACAAAAAAGCTAACGCTGCTAATAATAAATAATAGGGGCCACTTAGTTCTGTGGTGGCATTAAGAACTGTTCCCCATTTTTGTTTATAGGAAATGTAATAACTTTATGATATCATCATAAATGATGATAACTGCTCTAATTTCATAGTTCTTCCCATTTTTCCATGTCACATCAACAACCTCATGTCTCGTTCTCACAGACGTTCTTCACGCTGGCCTGGACCACAGTGCTGATGTCGCGGGAGGGCGCGTGTACCCGCCCCTGCAGTATCTTGGCAGCGGGCGGGACACGGGGTGTGGTGAAGCTCATCCACCCCAGAGCCAACCTGGCGTATGGAGAGTTCCGCACGGGCCGGTGCCCCATCTCCACCCTGCGCTTCTGCCCGCGCCGTGGAAACGTCCTGTTTGGTGAGTGAACTCGACAGCCTGTACTCGACAGCAGGAGGGTTTCAATCCCTAAACCTCCTACCCAAACTCCAGTCCTGGATTTTTATAATCAGTCACATTAACCGTTCAAATAAGTACCAGTGATTTACAAAATCCAGCAGTGTGAATTGTGGATTCGGTTTGCAGAGTTGAATTACCTCTTGAGTTGAATTGCTCCTGAGGGACTCTTTAGAGGAGTTTACAAGTGTCAGTGTTTGTGTTTTAAGAGGTTTATATTTTAATTTTGTTTGCAGCTGGGACATATGACAAGAAGATTGTTATGTGGGACATCGGTGGACTGGACCACAACTACAATTTCAAAACCAGGTTCAGTGCTGCTGATGTTGATGTTATCCTGGTTCTTTTCTACATGACTTCAACAACTCGTAATATATTATAATATACCTTGTAACATGTGAATGAATGAGCTCTTTCGTGTTTCCCACACTCCCAGCCAGCTGCTGGTCCTGGAGACCGGCTCCACTCCCCTGCACCTCTGTCTGCCACCCTCCTCCCCAGACACGCACCTCCTCGCAGGCTGCGAAAAAGGCTTGTACAGCTTTGACATCCAGCTCAGCAGAAATGTACAGAAGAGGTGTGTGCTTCCCACAGCGTGTCCACAAATTATAGTTATTTTCACCTCCGTAGTTCTAGCTAGTCGACCTTTTCTGGACTACTCTTTAGCCCTGTGTACTGCATGCATATGCAAACTAACTAACAGGCATGAAGGACGGCCACCTGCAGAGAAGTTTCCTGTTTGGTTAATACATCTGCCACCATAAAAAAAAAAATTGGTTGCTGAATAGAGCTCAGGACATGTACAGGAAAAAAGCAACTTTAATACAGAATGTGTCACTATATTAGAACGCTCCCATTTTCAGTGTTTCTGTGGATTAAATAGCTCCTCCATCACTCACTCGTCCCTTTTAAGCCCAGTGAGGTGTAGTGGACCAGAACAGTGACTTCTGAACCACTAGTGTACCACTTTCTCCTCCACATAAAATCATCTAAGCGAATAACCTGCATTCATGTGTTCAGGACTGTGAGTGTGTGTTTGTTTTCCCCTTAGGGCAAATGAAATGGAGATTGTTTTTACTTCATGCAAAAAGAAGGGCCAGACTAATGACTGTCACACCATTGATGGTCTCAGTTTCCTCACAGATGATGTAGTAGGTGGGTACCAGGGTGATCAGGGTAGGGATGCTGTGATACAGGTTGCCATGGCTCACAGACACCTCAGGTGTTTAATGATATGGACAGAAGATTTTTTTTGTCAACTGTATACACCTTATGCAACTGTCATTTTGTGCCATTCTTGTCCATATATAATAGATGTCAAGTAAGGTAATGCTACTCCCCAATATTTATAATAGTTTCTTTTAAACCATTTCAATTAATCTAAATTTCATTAGTTATATCATCATGATAATATTAGTGTTATTGTCCTACAATATTGGTTGTCAGTTATCATGCGTTCAGAGTCTCAGTACACCCTGTGTCCCCAACTTTGTCACGGTATCAGTACTGATGAATGGTAGTGTGCTGCTTGTAATATTGGCACATTTCTAACCATAGCAATGTTATTTGGTAAACGTTGCTTGAAATTGAAAATAAGTAATGCATCCTCAGTCTTCCATTGCCAATGATCTGTGCACTATTTTTGTCTCCATCCATGTCTGATTTTATCCATGTTCTTGTCCACCTCAGCATCTAAGAGCCCCAAGCAAGGTTTCATCTACCTCTGGAGCTGGAGTGGCACGAGGGCATCTCGGCGGAGGCAGAAGAAGGAGGTGCCTGCCGTTATCCTGGCAGAGCTGCAGTGGAGCAGCACGGACATCCCTTATCTGTCTCTAAACACATGCCCAGGTGAGCATTGCCTGTTCCAATATTTTACTCCATTTTTGTTTTATTTCTTTTTCTACGCCATTGCAATCTGTGGCTTATTACATTGTTTAATATGCAGATAGATATTTTTAGATGTTTTATTATTGGGCCTAAAAGAATCAATTGCCATTTACTTGTTTGTTCATTTAGCTAGTTCAGTTGAACTGGTTTAATGGTCTGCTCTGAGAATAGCTCATTCTCTGATCATCAGTTTAGCATTTCTTTGTATAGCGACCATCGCTAATGTTCGCAGTACGTCGGATGAATTTGTGTGGCTGAGCTGCTGTTTTTACCACAGGTTTTGGCTATGTGGTATGTGGAGATGACGAGG
Source organism: Tenebrosternarchus preto (assembly GCA_025802075.1). NCBI lineage: Eukaryota > Metazoa > Chordata > Actinopteri > Gymnotiformes > Apteronotidae > Tenebrosternarchus > Tenebrosternarchus preto. The sequence goes on from JAOYMR010000002.1 coordinate 3,255,859, forward strand.
GCAGACTTTGGACGTACCACATCTCCGACTCCGTTAGAGCCACTTTTAAAAGTGGAAAAACTGTTCCAGCCACTGAGGTGAGCGACACCCTGGCCCGATTCAGCTGCTTCTGTTACTAATGATTGGGTAACCGTAGCATTACAGTTATACAGGAGGAGGCTGTTCCAAGTATCACATCCTCACAGAATTTAGTGGAAAACAGTCAGTTTTAAAGGGACAGAGTTTGCAAGTTTTTTCTGTCATGGTATATGATTGTGTTTTCTTCTTACTAAAAAATCTAATACAGTTAATAATAAATGAACTATTCCATCTAAAGGCAGTTCATGTGGGATATTACATAGCAGATGTGGTTGCAATTTCAGGCCACTTAAAAAGGAAAATTTATCTAGCCTAGCATGTTAATCGACAGTGTTGGCCATATTCCTTTTTAGCCATATGTTTGTGCTTCTTTTAACTGTCTATCAGCCTTCAAATTAGAGCCTCTGGTCAGTCAGTAGATGGTACTCTCTGTGGCTATTTAATCTGCCTATATAGAGATCGCGTGAACACAGATGGATTTCCATCTCTACATAACAAACACTACCAGACCCTTATCCCGCTGCTAACACATTAAGGCATTGCTGTTTCAGGTGCTGGAGTGGCCATGCCCAGTCCGAGCTGGAGTGGGCCCGGTCGAGGGGTCTTCCATCAATAGTGTTGCCATGGATCCGGATCTTCATTATTTGGTTGCCCTTAGTGACAAGAACATGGTGGTGGTTTGGAAGAGAGCCATGAACCAATCAACAGTTCCAGTGACACATTAGACTTGGAGAGCAGTAAAAGAGACATGGCAGTTCCTACATGAACATGACCAGTTATGTTTCATCCTTGAAGTGAGTTTTTGTCTCATGCAGACAGAACCAGACAGAAGTGGACATCTGTACTGGGTATATCCAGCATCAGTGTTCTTAACCAAAATAAACAGGAGTGAAAGGTGGTTTACCCTTGATGGCATTTGACTACCAGTTCTTGGATAAAATGTTTTTTTTAATGCATTTGATTTTATGCAGACTATGTATTGTTCCTAAAGAACATCTAAATGTACAGGTTACTGTAACTTGCATTTTCTCTTTGGAATTAAAATGTACACACACATTTAAGTGTGTGATTGGAAGAAAACTTTGCACTTTTTCTGTTCTCAAAACTGAAAATTGGTATATGGTATATAAAACTCTCCAGAAGCCACAAATGTATTTACAATTAAATATAGAATCGTGTACCAGGTGCCATATCTCGCAAAGCTTTTTTATTTTTTGACTTTATGACCTTAATCTCTCTAACCATGATACCATAAGAGTTGGAACACGTGTACCGGTACCTTATTTTAAACTGTACGACTGCCCACAAGTTCCGAATACATTGAGTATAAATACAGCACATTTCACTAATGGTAGGGTTATACAGCATTAGAATTTTTGTTTCTTTTTCGTCCTGTTGCAACATCCCCGAAAGTACGCAATGTTCATTGTTCGAAATGTCGACGGGAGTGACCATGCTTTTGGTTCCGCCCTTCTTGGGTTATGATTGGGCCATGGGCTGTATCTTCTGACAAACAGGCACTGGAATGGTCTTTCAATCTATAAAAGCTCGTCGTGTGTTTTTTTAGCTAGGGTTAGCTATGTGACAATAGTAGGTATGTGCCTTTGTGCACGAACACCATCCGTTTCAATGGCTTTGTAATATTAAATATAGTGTACACTTCAGGGATACCGGAGGGGTGTTCGTCTTTATGTTGGTCTACAACGAACAGAAATGCGGCGACGTCTAACGGTTAAAACCATGGAGGTCCTGGGTTGTGGCAGAATGATAAAGCTACTGATCCCTGCATCATTAACGAAAACCGCTGGTCTCCTTTCTAGTGTGGATATTGGCATTAATAAAAGGTTTAGATCTACGTCCTCCATTTCCAGCTACTCCGAGCTGGCCAGAGAAAGATCTAAAACCGTTACCTCGTTTTACAATCAATCGGCAATAGACACTTCTGCTGAAAAGGTATGTTGGCGAATGCCTCAAATATTTGCGTATCATGGAATTGAATGGTTATCGTTATGATTCCTATGTAGCCAGCTAGCTAACGTAGCTTAGCTAGATAGACACCAGTTAATACATCTAGTGCATCTCTTCTTATAATAACTTGCCGATTGTTACATATCATGTAACAGTAACGTTAGCTAGCAATGCGGATCTGGTGTTAGCTAGGTAGGTAACCTCTCGCTAATTTGGCTATCTTGAGACTCGGGTTACTTGTTTGTCACCATCTCTGATGTCAAGTCACCTAGCTAGTCGGACGCTAGCTTAGTTGGCTATCTAGCTAGCTGACTGATTACGTTATATGTTTCTGTGTTCAAAATGGCCAGCCACTGATTTAGGTGAAGCAGCTAAATGGATAGTTAGCTTAGATCAACAAAATGGTAAAAGCAGATCTGCGTGAGATCTGGTATGTCTTCCAGCCGGGCAGGTAGTTAGCTATTACGCCAGAAGCTTAATATCAACACGTATAGCACGACAGGTCAAACCAAGGTCAACAGACTTTGGCGTTGGTTTACCGTTAGATCTCGTAGGACTTGGAAACCGAGGTCGCTGTTACACTGTACCTTTTTAGCTTGTTTCTGGATTGTGCTACAACGAGTCGGCCCGTTAGCACCGCAAACTGCATGTGCACGCTGTTTTTACATAACTGTACTGAAAATCAGCCCGAGTGTCAATTTTCCGTGGATGAGGGTTGACAACATTTTTGTGCGTTTTCTCCATCCCGCTATGTTATCACTGAGTCATACGAGACCTCCCAACGGAGTGAAGAGTTATAGTTATATTTGTCTTTATATTGTCTTTAATAATATACTACCACATAAATGCGTTACGAGCTGTAACCATTTGTTACTTCCTATGTAATTACAATTAATTTGTCGTTCTCAAATTGTGCTAAATAAACACGGCTTATGTACTCCCACCCACTGACTCATTTATACCTTCCATTTATTATTTTGTCTCCTCAGCCTTCTGTTAGACTTACACCAAGCACCTTACTGTATGCTGGCAAGTCTCCGGATGGGAACCATATTCTGGTAATTACAGGCTGTCCCTCATAACTCCCTGCTTTTACAATCTGGATGAATTCCAGTAGCTTTTGCATTGTTTCTGTTGTATGATTGCATCACCTGTATTATGCTGTATCACATTATTACAGTATTAATGGGCATGGCTCCCTTTTCCATTAGCCTGCTGCATCCTTCGACTGCGATTTGCCGCTCTTTATGCATGGGCTCCAATGATTCGTCTCTATTTTTATGTTTTTTATATTTGGATTTTGTAATGACTGTGTGTGCGTGTGTGTTTGTGTGTGTGCACGTGTGTGTGGTCATTGCAGAGTAGTGCCAAGTACTTGCACAAAGAGCTGCCCGTGCGCATCGCTCATCGGATCAAGGGTTTCCGCAGCCTGCCCTTTATCATTGGCTGCAACCCCACCATCCTGCAAGTGGTGAGTCCGCCCTCCTCATTCCCCATCTCACCGCTCTCCCGCTCCAACCCTGCGATTAGTACCTAGATGATCTCGATTAAAAGCTTTTCCGGGGTAAAAGGATCTGCTCTCGGAGTGGGAGGAAATGAAGCAGGTGATGTTCATTTGGCTCCACTTCCCCCTGCTCCCTTCTATATGGTACGTGACTGGGGTGATCAGAAGCCCCAGGGAGGACCTGCTGAAGCTGCACTGTTGGACATGGGCAGGGCAGAAATAACTCTGTTTATTAACTGAGAATATGGGAAAAGTGCATGTTTACATGTCCGTAGGGGCAAAGTTCCTGCCGTTTCTTGGTTGCCTCTGCCCCCTGTTACTGGTGAGAAAATTCTGATATTAGAGGGAGTAAGAGATGAGGATGGGTTTAAAGAGATTGGCGAACCTCCAGTGGAATCAGTTTCATCTTGTCTTTCTTTTCTTAATTGTCTTGAAGGGTGTGTTCCTGTGTAATGCAGCATGCCTAAAATGTGCATTGTGAAATGGCTCTACCATGTGAGCCACATCTTGTAGGCAATATCACTTTACTCGGGGCTTATCACAAATACTGTTACCTACACAACTCATAATAGCTATTATTTTTAAATAGTTTTAGGTCAAATGAAGAGTGGCTATACAGTGTCTTGTTGGTTTTCAAATCGACCAAACATAATTATTACGCATTTTTGTTACAAATTGCATAATTATTACAAATGTGAACGTAATGTCACAATCACTTTGTACACTTGCAGTCAGTAAGTGCACAGTGGTGCCTGTGAACAAATACAGCAAATAAATAAATAAATGGAATGTTATCAGATCCACGAGCTCTTTGCATGCCTCTCTGAGGCCGCCCCCACAGTTAGACTCCTCCCATGGCTTTCTGCCTGTTTACAGTGGGAGACTCTTTCACTTGAACTTTCACCCACATCCTTCACACTGAACTTGACACTCTTGCAAAATGTTTTTTTGTTTGTTTATTTGTTTTTCTTTAAGGAATAAAGAAGAATATTTTTTATTTCCCCAACATGTGCAGCATTGCTGCATTCAGTTGATAATACCACACATACACACATGCTAGAAACTTCCTTTACAAACTCTTTCTATACTGGGCTTCTTACTGCAATGTCTCTGCTGGACTACAAAGTCCCTTTGTTTACATTGATTTTGAATGTATCATATGTTCTGCTGATACGGGGGGCGGTCATTAATCGGTGAGGTTTCCTTCTGGCCTGTTCTTTCCCCATATGGATGTTCTTGGAACCCCTTAAGAATGTTTAACATGTGCCGGAAGACAAATGGGCTGTGGTGATTCCTGGAAAGCAGAGACTGGGCCGTCTGGTGGGGCCTCTTGGAACTGAGACTGTACCTTCATAATCTCTGCTTCTCCTCTTTTAGCACGAGCTTTACATCCGAGCCTACCACGTGCTGAGTGATTTCCCTGCGGTGAGTACCTGCTCCAGCTACAACCACTCAGGTATGCTAGCGGTAAAGGTGAGGTCGAGTTCAGAAGACTTTTTTAAATTATTTTTTTATAAGAGGTCATAATTCAAAACACATCCTAGAACCTTTGTAACTGGATAAAATGGCCTAGCAAACCCCTACTCCCATGCTGACTCCCGTGTGCAAAATGCTTACTCATGGATAATTTTTCAGTGTTGTGCAAGGCTGCCTGGCAGCATTTTGTGTGTGCTCACATGGTTTGGCAGGAACTGACGAAACGGTGCTATTTCAGGGTTTTAAAGCTCTGGCAAACGGGAAGAGTGAGTAACAAGGGCAATTAGGCATTTTCCCAAGGACCATGTTCTTACTAGTCAGGTTTACGTGAATTTAGACACGTGCACACTATCGTTTTTCTCAGTTGTCCAATTTGATCCATTGCTCATACAACCCAATGTTGGGGACACTCAAGTAAAGTTTTTTTTCTGCTCTACTTCAGATTACAGACCAGGAAACAGAGGCCCGCTACAGCAAGCTTGTTCAGCAGCTGCTTGACGACCACAAAGATGTGGTGACCATGCTTGCAGAGGGTTTTAGGGAGTGTCGTAAGCACATCCAAGTAAGGAAGCATCTGCATCCAGTGCAGTTCTGACATGCCTTTCCTTGTTTGCTCTTTTGATGGATCCCATGTCATTTTGAGCTGGAGCTCAGCGCAACATGATATCTTTTCTAATGGTCCATTAATATTTATGGTTTACTTATGTATATTTATTTGCTCATTTGCATGTTAGAATGAGATGCTGGTTCGAAATTTCCTTGACACAACATTGACATCTCGTCTGGGTATCCGCATGCTGGCCACGCACCATCTCGCCCTGCATGCGGAAAACGTGAGTTTCTCACATGAAACTTTTGTACTGTTGTGCTGTTGGTGGAAACTTCTCACGCTCCCTGCTAAGGCTATCTATCGTGGAGATATGTGGGAGAAAAACTGATATTGCAGTATATTTTTATGTACAATATATATTGCGATATTTAAAAAATGCAAGAATTTTCACCAAATTTGACCAGTCAGAGATCCAATATGTCATGATATTAATAATGCATGTTTTTCTAATAAATAAAGGGGCTCATCTGTGGAAAAAAAAGATAGTGACTAGGAGTAGAGGATATTACAGGAAGCTGCATCATTTACTCATTTAATTAAGAAAGCTTCAATATCACGTTAGGTAATTATCATGAGTGACAAAATGGGTCAATTAACCTTTTATTTCAGTTAAAACTTCTTCAAAGAAGTAAACATTATAAAAACAAAACTATACCAATAAGAACTATAACCAGCCCCCTGAGTGGTGTAGAGAAATACAATTTAAACTAAACTTAATTTACTATAAAACAAGTAACTTGTACAAGATTATATTCACTATAGCTTGTTACAACTCTGAGAAGGCAACTTGAGGAAAAATACCTGCGTGAGGCTATTATGTATTATCTTTTAACTGGTGCCATGTCTTTCTCAACGTGAAAAGTCTTTTCGCAGAGTTATCGCAATTTCTAGAACCTTTCTCATATGGTGAAACATTGGCAAATGCAACCAAAAGAGTTTTGTGGTGGCGCTTTAAATGGTCAAACAAATTTGTCGTGTTGCTTCGCGTTATGGCTATAACAGCACGACACTTGTCAAACAACCTCCTTTTTGTCAACGTTAGCCTTTCTGTAGCCGAAGTAGTTCCATATATCTGACGTTGATTTTCTTTTTGAAACCGAATCGCTCCTTTTCAAGCTGGTGAACGGCTAGCAGGGGAGGGGCCGCTACAGAGATGCTGTTCAACAGTGATTGGATGGCTCGCTGTGCACGTGGAAACTGCATGTCAAACACGACAGCTAGCAACGAACTACTTGTAGGCCTACCCGGTATTGAAGTAAAATAAATTGGGCCTGGGCAGGCTATCTGCGACTGCTAAATATGGAAAATTAAAAACGGTTTTATTTTTGTATGAAGCAGTAAAAAGTTCTAGCATGATGTGCAAAAAAAAAAAAAGAAAAGTTATGTCCGGCGACGTGAATATACGTCGCAATTATGCTGAAGCGATACATCATGCAGCCCTACTCCCTGCTGTAGAGATCTGCTGTCTGCTTGTTTTTAACATGGCAAAATGAAAGCAACTCTCTTCTCTAAAGCCTGTGATGTGAAAGCCCGAGCTACTTGAGTGATGAGACCTCACTTCCTTTTTTTATACAGTGTTGTGCATAAGTAATTGGACACTGATTTGGCTCTTGGATTGACTGCAGCACATTTGGAATTTAAACGAATTGATCACTGTGACCTAAAATGTGATTGAGCTAGTAGAGATGTAAACACAGTCGCATAGAAATCCCTGTCACTCTTTAATATACATAATTTCCAACCACTGTTTTATATTTTCCTTTATTTATTTATATTTAATACTGTTTATGTGTATATGATGGTGACCATTGCTCTTATCTGCTCATAAACTCCCTGTTTCTCCTTCAGCCTGACTATGTGGGCATCATCTGCAGGCGGTTATCTCCAAAGAAGATCATTGAGAAGTGGGTGGATTTTGCACGGTAAGTACAGCCTCTCCACCCTCTCTGTTACTACTCCTCCTCTCCATGTCTAGAGGTACACTGTGATCACACATGTGACCTATAAAAAAAAATGCAGCGCTGTATTTCTTTTTCTCACAAAGTTAACTCTTATTAAAACGTTTTGTAATCATGTATTGTAAGATGCTGCTTTTGTTCTGGTTCTGGGAATGAGTAACCTAGAAGAGACATGCTGTTCTTGTTCTGCTTGACTGCATGCTTTGTCCTTGACTTTTTATGTATGAAGTAGGGAGACCCGTTTTATATTTTGTTGTTACAAGTCTGTGCCATCTCTTAAATGTCCAGCCTATAGCATACAGTGACCCTAAATAGACACAGGCACAAAAAGGAGAAGTTTCCATAAAGGAAAGGGCACAAATGTATGCTTTGAACAATCTGTTTGTTCCTTCCTCTCCTTCTTCTTGTTCATTGGTCTATTACACTTCATAGAAACCAGGATGTCCTATCATATGGCAGGGGTTTATTTTGTTTGTTTCTGATACATTCCTTCTCCAAAATGGCTATGTGCTAACTGAAACCAGAATTGTGAAGAACTGTACGCTAATGATTCATGCTTATCCCAAGGCAAAATTCTGCTATAGCAATAGAATTCTTGCAGTCTTTCTTTCATTTCCTCCTTCCCTCCATGGCTTGAAACCCTATGTTCACAAACCATCTGCGGGTCACGAAAACAATATAGTGTTGGCCATGGCACAGTGGAAGTCCTGAGTGAATCTGGGACTGCTCTCCCTCTCTGTGGGCCTCAGTAATTAGAGCTCAGGTGAGCTGGAGGCCACCGACTGAAGCCAAATAAAGGTACCAGTGCCCATCTTTAGAGTCCTGGAGCTTGTCAGGCGGCCTGATTCAGGGAAAGCTTTCCCAGTATGCTGCTATGCTGCTCCTCTTAAGTGGTGGGATCAAAGCTTTTCCATTAAGCCTCTTCTGTTGTATTTTGCATACGCTGAAAGTACATGCCCCTGGGTTACATATATTAGGAAGCAAATGGGTTAGTCACACCAGGGCTACAGCCTGTACAGAATATACTGAGTGGTTCTGTACATGTTTATTTGCCAACCTGAGGAGGAGAGTTGCCTTTTGCAAAGCCTGGCACTGTTCCAAGACCGAAAGTGCCGTAGACAACAGTAGTTCTGTCGAATTTAAGGAGAGCCGTCTGGATTTTGTTATGAAAACAATTAAAGGCATTTGTCTGGAGGATTTCAGACAAAAGCATCACCTCTCCTTTAGGTAACGCATTGCTTTTGACGAGGCAAAGTTGAGAAGGAATCCGAGTTGTTTGTCTCCTTCAGTGCGACGTGGGACATGCTGGGAGTGCCTTTGTGTGGGTGTTGGGGTCGGGGTTGGTTCTCGCCCATGTCAGCGCCCTTCTCTCACCCCGTCAGGCGGCTGTGCGAACACCAGTACGGGAACTCTCCTCGGGTGCGCATCAACGGCCACGTGGCCGCACGCTTCCCCTTCATCCCTCTCCCCCTGGACTACATCCTGCCTGAGCTGCTGAAGAACGCCATGAGGTAACACCCCTGTCCTTACTGCCAACGTGACGGTTTGAACGTTACAGCTTGATGTAATGGGTGCCGTACAGATGATCTTGGCATATACACCCACTTATTCCTCTGTGGTACACATCTCTCTGTGTAGAAAACAAGTTTGTCATAGGTTGCCCAAGAATTTGTGGGTAAGAGTTTGCATGTAAGGACTGAATCTGGATTTCTGTTTGGCTTATTTTAAATGTCACCAGAACAAGTATTTAAATCCTTAGATTTAGGATGTTTTAATTTGACTCGAGAAATAATTTCATGGTATAAATCAAATGTTATGCTGTTTGCCTATCAGAAGAATGGGGTACGCTGTTTTGCAGTTCACCTTTTTAGGATCATTACAGTAAAAAGCACGTGATGGCCCGATATCACACTACAATTCATTTTCATTGCTGCATGCCACACATAGTTGTAGTGAACTGGTGAGGTGGTGTTTGAGCAGTATCCCGAGGCCGAGGATCTAATGGTGGAGCACACATGACCTGAATATTCCATTTTTAGCTGTCATTCTGTGTCTCCATGATCACTACTCTGTCCCCTCACCCAGTTGGAGCGTGCATTTGGGCCAGCAGTGGCTGTGAGATCTGTGAATAGTCTGTGTAGGAAAAGTGTGTGTCTGCGTAGGAGTGACCATTTGGGTTAAACCCGAAGTAGCACTCGGTGTGTTTAGAGAGTGATATTTGTTGGTATCTTTTTTTCTTTTGTGGTTTTAGAGACACTTAGTGTAGCTTGGTCTGGTGCTTTTGTTGTGTTCACATGTTCAGCATGTTCACTGTGAGCTGAAAGTATAACTTTCAGTGAAGGATAAAGTAATGCTAAATCAAGCTGTGTGTGTGTGCGCGCGCGCGTGTCCACACGTTCATGCACCTGTGCCTCCTGGTTTTATCTACAAGGGACGTTCTTAGAACTTTGTTCACGGTGAGTGGACTTGGGCCTTCGCTCCAGCAGCTCACCGTCTCCTGGAACTGCTCCATGCTGCTGTGGCGTGGCTGGGATTGGTGTGTATGGGATTGGTGTGTATGCCTATATACCTCCTACACCTGTCTGCCTACTCCGTGCTGAGTGTGAACCTGTTGGTTACACTCTTGTCAGCACACCGTGTTGCCTGGTACCTGAAGAACCCATTTTGTTTCTGTTGTTTTCAGACTGCTCTGTCCCTGACGCCTCCACAGTTGAAAGGGGTTAATTATCTTGATGAAGCACGTGTAGGTTATAGCAAGGGCCAGTAAGGGTTGTTTTTGTTTGTTTTTTGTTTGTTTTTGATGGTTTGTCATGATGGAGTAACATTCTTCCTGGCTCAGACATGGTCCTCGTGATCTCCCGTCACCTGTGGTCATGAGTCAGCGTGTGTGTGTGTGTGTGTGTGTGTGTGTGTGTGGGAGGGAGGGAGGTTTAGCTGAACGGCGTGTCCTTGGCAGTGCGCCCTAACTCGAGGCACTTTTGGCTTTCGATTACCCCAAGCTAAATTTTAGAGTGAGAGCTGGTCTGGGGTCAGGGGCTAAAGGATTATAGGTCTATGGAAAAGCTGGCATTGAATGTAAATCGGCACCAAATTGTACTCAGTTTGGTGCCCCTGGCGATCCACTACACTGTTTGGGCTCAGGACTATTCACAGGCAGTCTTTGTTGCTGATCTTGGATCAGGTGTTTCCCTGCTTGCACCAGTCATTTATTCAATTTAGCAACTAAACTACACTGATCTTGGACCAACAGAAAGCCCCTAATAGCAAGTACTCTTTCCCCATATTTCTGAGAAACGCTGGTAAAAGTACCTCAGGGACAGTTGACCGAGGCCTCACATGTAGGACAAATAAATAAAGGTGAACGCTAGTGTGTGTAACTGCAGAGTAATGGTCAGGGACAGATTATTTGCAATTGTATTCTAGTGCTAGTGTCTCGGCTGTTGTTATTTATCTCGAGGATGTTTTTATAGTGCAGTTAATCTTCGATGGCTATGCTAATGTTCAATGAAAATAATGCTGTGTAATTGGTGTCCTCCACTTCCTTTATCCGATGTTGTGCTCATGTCTGAATGTGCCGATGCCATCTGTTGTATATTTTCGTGACACATTCCTTCTTATTCTATCCTTTATTTTCCAGTCTCTTGGAAAAACAACATTTTCCTCTTGTTTCATAGAGCCACCATGGAGAGTCACTTGGACACCCCTTACAACGTACCAGATGTGGTGGTAACCATCGCCAACAATGACACGGATTTTGTTATCAGGTGAGTGTCTACGTGTACGCAGTAGTTACAGGCCGAGTGTGTGTGCGCGCGTGCGTGTGTGTGTGTGTGTGTTGCGATCCTGAACAAATGGTTCTCCCAGGCAACCCAGTCTTGATTCTTATTGTGGGGTGAATCTAGCATAGTGCACTTATTATGGAGGCAGGAGACCATTAATGGGTGCTGCACAGTTGGAGGTTGCTTTCACCATGATGATGACGATGATGATGATGATGATGTGAAAATTTGCTCAGAGCAAACAGATTTTGTGTGTTCACCCGCGCCTACACCTGCCTACCACACAATATTTATCTTTCCCTAAACCAGTCCGCATATTGGTTACTCGTTTCACTAGACTCCATGCTGTATTTGCACATGGGCCCAGAGTAGGACTGGAAAGGCCAGGAATAGATGTAGTGCAGGAGTTAAAATGCTAAGCTTCCTGTAGATGTGCGCTGCTTGGTTCTGTTAGTGTGACCGTATGTTCTGGCAGGTTTGTGCATAGTGCTGAATGCACAGCTGTTCAAATCACAGCCTTCCAGCAAATGGGGACGGCAGATTTTCCACTGCCCGTCCTCAGAGAGGCCAGAGGTCGAGGTGGCCGACCACTTACACGTTTCAACTGCCAAAGGTTAAAACCCAGGGATGGATTTGGATCCCATGCCCAGTTTTCAAACTTCTTTTGCCATAATCATTTGCAAAGCCCAGAAATAAAATGTTTTTGGGGAATAATTGAAAATTACTTCATACTTTGTATTGTGTGTAATAACCATTGAAACACATTGGTTATTACACACTTAAAATCAATGGTGTGCACGACCGCAGAAAGAAACCAAAAACTATCATACAGGAAGGCACATGACTGCAGTGTGGAAACGCTGCTCTCTGAACATGCTTGACGGGAAGAGACTGAAATTTTCGGGTCGCCTAATGTTCCATCGGGGAACCTGAGTAGATTGGGTTTCTGCGGGATTTTGTGAAAATATGATTTGAAGATGAGCACTTCCTGTCCTGGCCCCCACCCCCCTTTTTGTTAAGTTTCCATAGTTCTCAACCACCAATAGTCACAAATGTCACTACTTGAGCTGGTTCTCAGCAAGTTAAAACCATCCCTATTCAAACGCGATCTATTTCACCTTGTTGGGTGGGGGATTCTGGAGGTGGCCGTTTTATCTGACCCTTCCTGCCGTGCAGGATCTCGGATCGTGGTGGAGGCATTCCCCACAGCATCATGGATAAAGTGATGGACTATCACTTCAGCACGGCCGAGCAGAGCACCCAGGACCCGCGCATGAGCAACCTCTTCGACACCTTGACCAACAGTGGCCCCCAGTCCGGCCCCATGCACGGGTAAAACTCACTTAGAAGCCTCATTTATGCATTTGTGTCATTCTTAAAGGGAATTCTCCAGCCTAATGTGTTTATAGTTCATGATTGAATGCATTTGCTAGCAGTGTAATCTATCCTGTACCTATATAAACGAGTTTTTATTTATTTTAGAAATTCTCTACATTATCAGTGCATTTCAGCAGTGCAGTTACAGCCTGTAGCCCATCAATGCTACACACTTCATTAGCTATAGGGCCAGGATTGACCAGATATCACACTGGTGGTGGAACACTTCAGACACTGCCGTGCTTCTGTCATGGCCGTGGCCTGGGTGTGTGTGCTACAGTGGTGTATCGGAGCACCACCACGGTGCTGGAATTTACACGTCATTGTCGATGGCAAGAGAGATCTGACATCTGTGATCCTGGGGTCAGAAACCAAAATCTAACAAGGATTGCACTTGGTCACAGGTGTGCCAAAACCTTAAACACCTTAGAAAAACCCTTCTAAGGTGTACCTATTGAACCGTTCTAATAGCTGCTAAATGTTCATTACAACTTAAGCTATTTTAAAACTGACTGCTGCAGGACAGTTGTATCCTAGTTATTTTATTAGCTCAGAGGTTGGAGTGACCTGGGCAACCCAAGCCAGATCAGACTGGTTTGTCTGCAGGAGGTTTGGATATGATGTCACAATACTGCCCTCTTATTGTATGCCCTCAAAGTACAACTCCATGGGAAGAGATTACAGGCCTGAATCCGACAATGATCCACCAGTCTTAAGTCAGAACATTAATGTAATTAATGAACTATTTCAGTTAATTCATATCCACATAAATGATTTTTCTACAGGACATTTTGGAAAAGCCTGTTCTGTGAATTGCAGCTGTGGTTTGTTTGTGATTGGAGCTGCTTTGACTCTGCCTCTGTGCTCTGCACAGGTTTGGCTTCGGCCTGCCCACTTCCCGGGCTTATGCGGAGTATCTTGGGGGCTCCCTGGGACTGCAGTCCATGCAAGGCATCGGCACGGACGTCTACCTGCGCCTGCGCCACATCGACGGGAAGGGGGAGAGCTTCAGGCTGTGATGGACCCCCTCACACCCTTCTGGACGCTGCCGAGCCTTCAAAGGTTCCCCCAGGCCTGAAAGCTATTAACCGCTGTTAACCACTTGACTGACTCCTCGATTCCTCCTCTTCACGCACTCCCTGTAGAAGATGTAGTCAGCTGGCCATGACTTAGTATTCACCCCCTTGGTCTGCCTCTGGATAATGACTGAGCTCACAAGGAGCACCACCATCCCCCCTTCCCATGTTTTTTTGTTTTTTGGGGACTGTGAGGGAAAGATCAGCGAATAAAAGACTGGAGGGCTTGGTCAGTACTGGAAGGCTTGGTCAGTACTGGTTGCCCATCTGAGAACAGGCCTACTGCCTTACAAAAAAAAATCAGTGTCCAAACAGTGAAACTGAATGTACTCATTTGTCCAAGTGTTTCATCATAATTATTTTGGCATTTTACATATTTAGATACCACACTTAATATATATAGATTTCATATCTATTACATGCTTGACAAAACAAGAATTTCAGGGGTTTTTTTCCTCCTTATTTCAGTTTGGTTTCTCCAAGAATTAAAGATTTATTAAAATGACATTTGAACTGATGCATATTCTTAACTGAAACGTGCTCTCAGCTCGGTAGATATGATGTTTATGCATGGTTATTTCAGGTCACATTCCAGTAGGGGTCACAAGAAATGACTTTAGAGCAAGAACACAGCAGTCACCTGAAATTTCTGAGATGTTATTATTTCTGTATGACTCGTGGGGTCATTTAATTGCTACATTAGGATGGTCCCTTGCTGTTTTTATTTAACCAGCAATCTGATAATCCATCATTAATGACCATATTGTGTAACGGGCTTTAAAGTTGCTGGGGTTTCCTTTCCCCCCCCCCTCTGTTTTTGTTTTCTTTTTTCATCTCTTATTTCTGAACATTGGTTCTGTAAGATGCCACGTGATAGTCATGTATGTGTTGAAGGACTGGAGGTTTGTTGGCCAAGATCGCCCTCTACTGGCTAAACCTCAGTGTTCATTTCCACTCTACAAAGATATTTTGAGTGGTTATGCTGTGTGCAACGTCATGAAAGTGATTGAACTAGATAAAATGATTTAACGTGCACATATTAACACGTTCTTTTGTAAATATATGTGGCCAAAATATGGCGTGAGGTGTTTGGCATCATGTCGAGGACAGTATAGTTTCATTTTGCTGGCTTTGTTTTGGCTTTTTTTTGTTTAGTTTTTCATATATGCCAAATCTGTTTTGGGCATTAAAAAATCGGAATGAGAATCGATCTGTTTTGCATCCAGTTTTTATGCACGCATTTCCGACTTAATCAACTGATTTCAGATGGTCGTGACTTATACATCGGTCATCGAAAGTATGTACCAAACCGGACAATTAACTCAAATTATCCCGATTTCTTAGAAGATGAGAAAGAAAACAGGATAATTGCGACGCTTGTAACTACCCTGTATGTTCTCCACATGGGAATTGGGACTATTTTTGGTTATATGTCTGCCTTCGGCTCGACCAGAAGTTTTATTTACCCTGCAAAGTATTAAGATGCTATAAATTTCTAAAATGAAATGTCTAAATAGCAACAACTGACAGAAGGCTTTTTGCACAAAGACTTCAATTCTTTGTCTTGCTATTTTTTTCTTGACTTGGAAAAAGCCTAGGACTAAAGGACTAAACTGCAATTCACCTTTAGAAATTATAATCTGTGTTTACGATTAATCTGGATCTGGAAAACCACTCCAATGGCATGCAGACTAAAAATGGTGCACAGAATTGACTTTTGTACCATACTATTTGCACAATGTAGACAAACAAAAGAAAAAGAAACCTTGCATGAGCGTGTTTCTTTGGCACCTGTTCTGTGATTAAAGATATAATTCGGATGTTTCAGGATTTAAATAATCTTAAACATCGCCTAATACACGTCCCCCTAAACTGGTTAATCTCACACTTGTTTACATCACCTGGAGGCACGACAAAGCGTTCCTGTTTCTTGAAGGGAATTGCTATGCACATCCTCATCACGTGGTATATTGACGGCAAGAAGAGGAGGGACGAAGAAACGAATTTTGCAGTCTGTCGGTCTCGTTGGTTTTGGGTCTGCACCTACATGGGTAGATAGATTTCTGAATCTCATTTTGGGCTGTTTTGCGTGTGTGAATGCTAATCTCTTGGTAAATATTTGAAGGTAAGTCAGTCGTATGAAACTTAACACAAGAATTAACATCACAACACCTAACCGGGGGATTGTTTCAAATGTGAACGCTGGCCAGCTAGTTCACTAGCTGTTAGCTAGCTAGTTAGCTGTGTACATCTGCATATAAGGTTGATAGCTAGCGAAGTAATTAACCTGTCTTTGTCTTGAGAATGAACTGACTATATTTGTCCCCGTAGAACAAAACGCATAACCGTGCTCGACGTAGACGATTACGGTGAGTATAGATAACGGTGTCTTCTGAATCATGTTTAGGCTGCTGGTGTTGCTTGCATGCAGTTTCATTCTAGTCGTGTCTGTTGCGCGATCTTATGGTACTCTCTTCAGTCTGACGTGGCGCACATTCGTGAATTTACAAATGTCCCTCTTGTTTAGCTGGTGTTTTGTTTTTTTTTTTAATTGCATGTATTAAAATATGTACAGTCACACCAAACAAGTTTACAATAAAAAATAATTTTCAGCAGGAGAGTAGGTAGCTGCCTAGATTGAGTTTGACAGTGTGCAAGTCGCTGCCATAGCTTGGTAGGAGAATATTCACGATTTCTGGGATGGTTTTCGTCTGCCAGAATGTAATCCACTACTCTGCTTTTTTTCTTACGTCCTAGTCCTGCGTCATTATCGCTCGGTAACTCCTGCGTATGCTGTGTCTTCCCTTTAAATAGTCCAGAGATGTGTGAGGAAAGTCAGTCATAAAAGCGGGGAAACCCAAGAAAGTAAGTAGCTAGTAGATGGAGTAGCGCCGAGTCTAGGATCCGTTTGACTGTCGCTGTGAAATAAAGTTACTTGGCTATTATTTAAAACTACTTGCCAAATACATGAATGTGGCAAAAAAAAAAAAAGACAATTATTTATATTTCGCGAATATTGCTTCGCTCTCAGTTGCCATGAGCAGCGACCTGAACGTGCCCATGGGGTCCTCAGCCGCCGGCGTGTCCGACAGGCTTCAGGACGGAGGGGGAATGGACTACAGGGACTGGGTGCGCCGCAGCTACTTGGAGCTAGTCACCTCCAACCATCACTCGGTGCAGGCGCTGTCCTGGAGAAAGCTCTACCTGAGCAGGGCCAAGCTCAAAGCGTCCAGCCGCACCTCAGCCCTACTATCTGGTTTTGCAATGGTCAGTGAAATGCCTGGAATATTATATTTGGATGTAAATGAGCTCTTGCTTTCAGTGAAGGATGATTGTGAAGACGTTTGTTGTATCACTTACAAGCAATACATTTCTAATTGATACTCATGATATTAATTTAAAAGCCAGTATTATTCCTGTTTTACTCACTTGTGGTGATAAATTTAAGGTGAACAGATGTCTCGGATGGATCACGCTTAACATGTCTCGGTCAGCTTTTTGACCAGCATAAAATAAAACAAGAACATAAGAGTAGCTCAGAGTGCTTCGGTTGCCAGTGAGAAGGGTTGCCTCTTTGCTGTTCCTGCTAGGTGGCCATGGTGGAGGTGCAGCTGGAGATGCAGTACAGTTACCCACGCATGCTTCTCATCGCCTTCAGCGTGTGCACGACGGTGCTGGTGGCCGTGCACCTGTTCGCCCTGCTCATCAGCACCTGCATCCTGCCCAATGTGGAGGCAGTCAGCAACATCCACAACCTCAACTCGGTGTCGGAGTCGCCACACGAGCGTATGCACCACTACATCGAGCTGGCGTGGGGCTTCTCCACCGCCCTGGGCATCCTGCTCTTCTTGGCTGAGGTGGTGCTCCTCTGCTGGATCAAGTTCCTGCCCGTGGACTCCGGAACCGTTCCCAGGGCGCCGAACTGCACCGGCCCTCCATGCCCCCAGCCGGCGGGCCACAGTGGCTGGCAGGCAGCACTGGCCTCCACTATCATCATGATGCCTGTGGGTCTCATCTTCGTGGTGTTCACCATCCACTTCTACCGCTCGCTGGTGCGCCACAAGACGGAGCGCCACCACCAGGAGATCGAGGAACTGCACAAGATCAAAGTGCAGCTGGATGGCCATGAGAGGGGACTACAGGCAGTGTGAGATGTTTATTCTTCAGGTTTTGCTTGTTTATTTGTTTTTGTGGCACCATTTTTCATGCCTTTAAGCGCCTTGGTTCATGGCCTTTAATGTCTGCTCCTCATGGAAGTCAGTTCTCTTGCCTGCATTTTATATGCACAGTATGCATATTTGGCAGCATTTATCTAACGCAGTGATTCTGACTGTGTTCTATTGTGCTTAAAGATGACCCATGTTCAGAGAGACTGCATTACAAGAAAAAATGGCATGTTTACAGATTTTCATTTGAAGGGCTATTTTCTTCCCCTCTTATTTGAGGTTGTTTTTTCTTTTTCTCCCCCTCAGTGCTTTTGAATTTGTACTGTCTTCTATTGCCATGTCTTAACAACCACAGTAGTGAGGTGGTCACCTGTATTTCAGCCCCCCCCCCCCCCTTTCTGTCTTTAGAGTTGTTTGGTTGGTTGATGGGTGATTGTGTAACAGTGTGCCAAAATCCAGTTGACAAATAATGGCAAGAATGCAGGACTCTTTACATTACTAACTAAAGCTGTTTAGGCTTACTGCCAAAGTAACTGAGGTAGAAATGCAGTGGATATAAATCACAGGTGTGTCATTTGAGCTTCCACTTGATGGTGAAAAATGCATTATTAATTACTTGGCCATTTTTTTTCTCTCTCTAATGAGGAGTCTGACACATGTGACTGATTTGTTTAAATCTTGGACATGATCTCTCTTGGTCTGTTGATTCTTTGTATAACATGTAAAGGACCATTTAATATGTCAGCAGGAAATGTCTTAATTCCTTTTCGTGAAATGGTCGAGTACAGATTCAGTTGTGTGGAAGTGCACTCGGATATTTACAGTTCATGGTAAGTCTTAGGTAGCCAGAGTTAACATTCTAACTGAATTCTCAAGCACAAAGCAGAAGTATAAACAAGCGGGGTTTGTTGAAAACCTGCTATGTTTAAGAGGTTTACACTGAAATTACTGTTGCAGAGCATGTGTTCAGAATAACCTGGGCCAAACATTACCCGGTGTGTTGGTGTATGGAGAGCATGCACATTTAATGGGCAGAATGACAAAATCACCTACTTCAGATGTGCAAATAAATTGCATTTTGATTTGAATGTTCTGAACTGTAGAGCAGAGTGACTTCAGTAGGTGTAGGCAGAGTTCTTCATAGATTCTGATGGTTCCTCTTAACCTATAAATAAACGGAATGTAACCTTTATGTAAAAGGTAGATGTGAGGACCCCCCCCCCTCCCCTCAAAAAAGTGTTAGACCAAGAACTGTGTCTGCTTTGTTTTAAGGACACACGAAAGCTCACTTGTAGTATAACAAGGAAATGAGTTGAACTTGTTTCCTTTGTAATGTGTGTGTGTATATATAGTGGTTTGGTGGTCTAATGTGGTATTTCACGAAGCACGATAACGGTCACCTTGCCTCTTCATACTTTATTGCCAAATTTACCATTATTTCTATTATTATTCATGGCAGTCAAGTGTTATCATGCTTTGTGAAATACGTAATGTATAGGTAGAATTTATAAACCTTAAGCAGAGCTGGTGTGTGTTAGCGTTTCACATCCTAGTGGATGTGATTAGGACAGAGGAGAACTGATTGGAGATTTTACAATGGAGTACTGTTGTAGTTTTCTTAGTGTTGAAATTTGAGACACTTTTGCATTTGCATCCACATGGTGCCAACAGCCCAAAAGAGGAATCTTTGACCAAAAAGAGAAAATAACACGAAGTCCTGTAGACACTACTGATCTTTAAATCAATGCCTTTGAGGAAACTGCATTTTTGTAACGATACTCTGTGTGCCAGATTACATTGTAACAACAAAAGAGATGAGGGGTTATCTTGTGAAAGCTGCCATATTGTATTCTTCTGCACAATATATAACCAACTATTATCAGAATGTTTTGTGAGATGGCATGTCCTTTTCATGTACTGTCTGTGTACTTGTACCGTATGTTAACTTATGTCAAATAAATGCCATATTTTGGTTATTTTCAAGCCTCCTGTATGCTAACTTTTGTATTGTGTAAGTTTGAATTGTGGCCTGAATTGTAGGTGAACAATAATGAATGTTTTTATTCAAACTCAGTTAAAAGTATTTACTTGCTAGTACAATTGATCGGACTACAGAGGTCTCCCAGGAGGTGGGATCATCTCGAGAGCGACGTCCCAGAGCGGCCCGAGCCTGGCCTGGTTATGCTGCGGTCCGTGCATGTCCTGTACAATGTAGCAGCTGACGTGGCCGTGCCCACGAGAACCGAGACACAGCTGGCACAATGGGACGGTTGGCACTTGCTATGCATGAAAGTCCCCTGTCTCCATGGAGACCGCAGCGCCCGCCTTGTTTTGTGGCTATAGCTGCGACTCTGTTTCTGTATTTATTATGGATGAAGGGAACTTGGCCCAGACTCTGGGACTGATTTCCCCTAAAGGACTGTAATGTTATAAATAGTGAGATACGCTTTTTATAACACCATCAGGGTGGGTGACCCAGCATGACTTGTTCTTCAGTGGCTACGCTGTGCACGTTATGTGATCAGTATATCAAGACATGCATGAGACTATGGGGTCTTCATAAGATTTGTGCATAATTATGCATTTAATGGTCTCTAAATTGGAGTATAGGTTCCATGTGTGCTGGCCAAAGGTCTGTGGACATACTGATGAAATTATAGGAACCAAACACTCCAAATGCATTAACAGCTTTCTGATTTGAATTTTTTATTTCATATTCCAATTACTCAAGAATGCGCAAACAGTGCCTGACCCAACTGTACCTTACAAGATTTTCTAAAACGGCATTAGCTGTGGATTAAACAGTGTCAGGCCTGGTCAAGCACTATGCAGACCCTTAATTTGCAGCCACCAAGTAACAACAGTTTGGCATGTCAATAAGTAGTATTAATAATCTTAACAAATGAATGTCCAAATAGAAAGATGCAAGGTGGGGCTTAACTTAGAAGGAAAAGAAGGAACAGGTGTACTTATATAAATTCAAGGTGATGGCCAATTTCAGGTTTTATATTAGTTTTAGTAATGTAGATTGTCATTTGGCAGAGCTTTGATCATCCTTGGATATTTTTGCTAAAACCTAGCTAGATTTCATCATTATAATTTAATAGCCAAATGTGTCCATGTGCTTTGTGTAGTTTTCACACAAACATTAAGCATGTGCATACATAAAGTGGAAGAAAAATTATTTGAGCCCTTGCTGATTGTAAGTTTGACCACTGACAAAGATATGTCTATAGTTTTAAGGGTAGGTTTATTTTAACAGTGAGAGAATATTTAAAAGAAAATCCAGAAAATTAAATTGTATAAAATAAATTTGCATTTTGCAGAGAGAAATAAGTATTTGATCCCTCTAGCAAACAAGACTTGATACTTGGTGGCAAAACCCTTGTTTGCAAGCACAGCAGTCAGATGTTTTTTGTAGTTGAGGTTTCCACATGTCAGGAGGGAAGGAGATTGTCACTCAGGGTTTTACGGTACATGGCTCCATCCATTCTCCCATTGATGTGGTGAAGTAGTCATGGGCCCTTAGCAGAGAAACACCCCCCAAAACAATGTTTCCACCTCCACGCATGACAGTGGGGACGATGTTCTTTGGGTCATAGTCGGTATTTCTCTTCATCCAAACATGGCAAGTTGAGTTAATGCCAAAGAGCTCAATTTTGGTCTCATCTGACCACAGCACCTTCACCCGATCACTCTCAGAATCATCCAGGTGTTCATTGGCAAACTTCAGACGGGCCTGCACACGTGCCTTCTTGAGCAGGGGGACCTTGTGGGCACTGCAGGATTTTAATCCATTACAATCCATGATCAAGGACACCTCATGAGGTGAGATTTTGCATGGAGCCCCAGATCCAGGTCGATTACAGTCATTTTGTATTTCTTCCATTTTCTTACAATGGCTAACAGCTGTCTTCTTCTGACCCAGCGGCTTACTGATGGTTTTGATTACCCATTCCAGCCTTGTGCAGGTCTATGTCCCTGACATCCTTAAAAAAGCTCTTTGGTCTTGCCCATGTTGGAGAGGTTAGAGTCTGACTGATTAATTGAGTATGTGGACAGGTGTCTTTTATACAGGTGACAATTTAAGCCAGCTGTCTTTAATGCAGGTAACGAATTGATTAGGAGTGTCTAACTGGTCTGTAGGACCCAGACCTCTTAATGTTCCGTAGGGGATCAAATACTTATTCCTCTCTGCAAAATGCAAATACATTTATATATTTTATAAAATGTAATTTTATGGATTCTATATTCTTGTAGAGTCTATATTTGATATTCTCTCACTGTTCAAATAAATCTACCCTTAAAATTATAGACTGTTCATATCTTTGTCAGGCAAACTTACAAAATCAGCAAGGGCTCAAATAATTATTTCCACTGTATGTTTTAAGGTTTTTTAGTTGTTGGAGAGCTTGTTTTCATTTTAACCAAATCTGGTCATGTCAGTTTGCATATTGTGCAAAAACTATGGTTACATTTTAAGGGCAGCTGTTCAACAGGAAGTGCCTAGAAGCTGTAATGACTGAGGAAACCTGGCTGACTGGCTACAGGCATCCTGAGGTGACCAAAGTTTGATTTGAACAAGGTTTTGAATTTAAGCTCCTCTCTGATCTGCAGATGTATATTTATTTCCTGCTTCATGTGCTGCATTTGCTTGTAATGTGGGCCTCCTAGGACTTACTTGGACTGAGTAATGTGCTTTACAATGCAAAGACAAAAAAAAAGAAATGGTTTAAAGTCTTGTACAAAACTGCATCTTTGATAACTCCTGCAACGAAGCGTAACACATTTGTTGTTTAAACGTTATCATCATTAGCCTCTGCTACATGCATGTATTTTTCTTTGTCATTCCTGGCAGTGGGAGTGTTTTCATAAACATTGGTTGCAAGGGGCAGCCGCTTTGGGGACCTAGCAACAATTCTCAGGCATGGACGTGGGAATGTGAATTTTTATACTAAATTTAGCATGCAGATCACATCACTGGACTTTTTTTTGACATTTTTGTATTGTGCACTTCCTCCCCCACTTAAGATCAGACTTTCTGTTTACATTTTCAATAGGAACACTTAGTGCTTTTCCATAGCTGGGCGATTGTACTCCCTGTTAATTGAACAATTGATTGTACATTTGTACATAATTCAATCTCTAAATGCTTGACTGACTTGTGTACTGGTGGAACACTAAATGAATCTGCCATTTGTTTCTCACTAGATATGGTTCATGTCCCCAAAAGCATTATATCAGTTACATGACTGCCTTATCCTCTCACATTTTATGCTATGAAGTTTTGAAGCATCTGAAACTGTATCAGGTGTAGAGTAGCGTTGGAACTGAAACTGCATGCTGGGGAAGGGGGGGGGGGTGGCTGCATCAGGGATGGCACTCCTGCTTCTGCATCCTTTCCCTTTGTGCTCCAACTGACCTGGAGTTTATTTCTTAGTTACATTAGAGCAACCATTTATATGAGTCACTGCTCTTACCCAGTGTGACTTACACTCTCCATAGTGCTGCAGTGGAAAACAAATGTAGCCCAAAGACCCTGAGTGCTACATAGCGTCAATAAGGTCTTGAGACAATTCGTTCCAGAATTATTTTCCTACACTTAGCAACACTTTCACTAGAAACTTGAGTTTTTCCACACATTAATATTTCACATGCAAGACATGGAGAGCAGTATGATTCTAAAAAAAAAGCAAGGCTCCTGACCACAAGCACAAACCAGAAGCATTTAATATTTTCAGTGTTCTTGAGCTAAAGTCAAGGTGGTGTGGTACCTGAACAATTTAAAACCAACATTAGTGAAGCTGCTCTGTTCATCAGAAGCAGGCACAAACAACTTTACATAGAACGTTACAGCATCCTCAGCAGAGCAGATCAGTCTCTCATGAGTAAACAATTTACCACCTACTTTAGAAATGTCATAAACCCACTGTAATCTACCCCTCTGGGGAGTAAATCTTAATAAGGTGCTGCAGTTCAGAGGGGTAGCCTGTTAAGGGACACCTGTGATTGGCTTTAACATACATGTAAATGCACCGGTAACAGAACACATAGCCTGATGTGGCCAGGGCTGTGTCGTTGGCACGCACTTTCCTGCAAAGTGGGCAGATTTTGCTGTATGTCGGTGAGGTGTGGTCTTCCAAGTGAAGGGGTGGAGGCGGCGTGGGGAGAGAGGTGAGGGATTTGATGGTGCTTTGGTTGTCTGCAGAGTACCACCAATCGAGAAACTGCAGGAAGAACACCCCCAGAGAAAGGCTAGTGGAGAGGGACACTGCCACCCCACCGACCACCGTGGACAACACTTGCCGGACCTTCTCCCCAACACTAAGGAGAGAAGAAGAGAGATTAAAGTTTTGCAGGTTCTGGACAAGTTGTATGGTTCATGATCAATAATAATGAATGTAAAGTGGCTTTACTGTATCAGAACTGCAGACTACACTACTGAAATTACCCAAAGACTGATGCTTACCTCTGGCTGGGACTCAGAGAAAGTCCTGATGGTTTGAGATCCAAGCTGCGAATGTCATGTGCTGTGAGATAGGACAACCTAATGCCTGCCAGCCAAAGAAGAGGGGAATGTGTCCGTGTTTTGCCAAAAATGTACAAAAGTTGATGACAAAAGGTCCAGCCCTCCCACGCCAAACACATGTAAGGATAGGCTGCGAGAAAAGCCCTGTACATCTTCTGGGCGAAGGACTGGGGCAGCCTTATTGAGAAATCGTCCTCGTCCCTCTGGCGAGCAAAGACTTTCTCCAGTTTGGCACGCAGGTACGGGAGAAGCGCTAGGAGAAGCAGAGAGCGCAAATGTTGCTTGCGAGGAAGGCCATGATGGGCCGGTCGCGCGCTAGCCGTTCCCACACGCTTCAAACCGTAGAAGTTTTCGGAAAAAGACGCGCTGGTGCGCGACAAGAAATGATGCTGTAGCAGTAAGTCCAGGATGGCGTAGATCTCGTCAAAATTCCTCCAGAGAATTCCGTATCGAGCAGGGCTCGATTCAGCTAGGATCTGTGAATATATAATGAAAATTAATTGAGGCTTTAAATTACAGTAAAGAAATACCGTTAAGGAATGGAGTGAATCCATATCAGCGATATTTTGTTGAAATTACAAATAATAAGTACCTATTAGCTTCTTAATATTATAATGCGTTATATTATATACTGTAGTTAGCTATAGACGTAAATATAGACATGGGATTGGAAGGGTCTGAAGACTTACTTTAATTGCGTGCTGCAATGCAGGTTTGACAGCACTCATCAAGGAATCCTGAGCTAAAGCCTCAAAAATAGAAGGCCTGTCTTCAGCGGCCGCGGTTGTCAAATGTGCACCTCGTTCCGCCATTACGATAGATTAAACAAAATAAGTAACCAGGTAGGTAAGTAACTAACTGCAAGCTATGGTAACTGAGAAGCTATGTGCTAATAAATGCAAATAATTGTCTTTATTCTATCCTGCATATCAATCCTGTACGAATATCGTGCCATATTCGCTTAATCATAGTAGATACAACGTTTTTATTTAGCTACCTAAACAGAATTCACAACTTTACCTACGTTTCATACTACTCTCTTCCGGTGTAACCTTACAATCACTCCGTGTTTCAATTTTCCAACTTCCGTTCCGCTCTTGATTTGATTTTCCGGGAGCGCTCCATCTTTTTCTACCGTCCAGAGCTGTGGCAGCGAAAATAGGCAACAGCATCAATTAACTCTAGTTACGGGAAGGAGCTTAGTTTACCATACCATAATTTCGTCCGTGTTTATAAAAGGTGAGGTGCTTTGCCATTTATGAATTGTCTGTGTAGTTTTGAAGGGACCAGAGGATAGCCAGTAGCGAGCTAACAGGTCATTTTTCATCGTTAATGATTCCTATCGAGAGCCGCTAGCTGGCTAGCTAGATAGGTTAGCTTTGCTAGATAGGTTTAGCTTTGCTAGCTAGCAAGCTAGTGTTGGTCACACCCATGTAGCTAATAAACATCACGCTCGACAGAAAAATAAACTGCTATATTGCAGGTTTACTATATTTTATTATGTTCATGTTTATGTGTGAGTGTAGTTATCTGGTAATTGTGTATGTTCAAATTTCAAATGTGTATGGTTTGCTTGGTAGCTAAGATTGCCCGGCCTGCTGATGTTTTGGATGTGCAGGTTAACGTTAGCTAGCTAGCTGTACTGGCAGACAAGCTGCTTATCGGTAGTCGGCTAGCTAAATACTAAAGCGTTAATTTCAGAAGAGGTCACAGTTCCGTGTCAAAAGCAATTTTTATGGACTCTGGTTTTGTTTCAGGAGCTAAGTCACTACATTTTATATAACGTCAATGTTCGAATATTTTGGTTACATGCAGTTCTTTGACAGTTTTGATTTTATCATACTGCTCATGACGACATGTAGCTAAATGAGTTTATCAGTAACGTTACATGCCTAACCTTTTTAGGTCTCGCACAGCAACATACGCACATAAGACTGGGGGGAAAATATAATATAGTTTGTTTTGTGATCTTATGCTTATTAGAGAAGTATTTATTTATATGTGCTATTTTTGCAGTGCACGTGAAGACCAACCAACATGACCGACTCAAAGTATTTCACCACTAACAAAAAAGGTCGCGCATAAATTTACATTGTCCCTTTACTGATATACATCTGAGCTAATATTGCTGTCTAGTCATAGATCTCATTACAGCCTTACTGCTAATCACGATACATAGCCCACATATTTCTGTTTTTGGTCTGTGGCATTTCTGATGTAACACCCATACACCTTTCACTGATTCCAGGAGAAATATTTGAACTGAAAGCTGAGCTGAATAATGAGAAAAAGGAAAAGAGGAAAGAAGCAGTGAAAAAAGTAATTGCTGCCATGACTGTAGGCAAGGATGTCAGGTATGGTCTGTTTATAGGATTATGGCGTTATTGTCATGCAAAGCAGGGGTCAAGTCCAAAGTAATGAAGCCCTGTTTTCTGGAAAATATTTACAAGTTGCAAAGTTTATGACCTATGTGGAATTGGATGGTGGTGGTGTGTGTGTGGGGGGGGGGGGTGTTGAAAGCAGAATTAAATCGAGCTCATTTTGCATTGTAAAATCTTTGCATTCTGCTGCCTGCATTGATGTGGTGATATACATAGTTGCATGTTTCTGATGTGGATAGAGTGGGGGGGTGGGTGGTGCTGGTGATGACGTAGGCAGCTTTATTCTGTCCTCTCTCTAGTTCACTGTTCCCAGATGTGGTGAACTGCATGCAGACTGATAACCTAGAGCTGAAGAAGCTAGTCTATCTGTACCTGATGAACTATGCCAAGAGTCAGCCTGACATGGCCATCATGGCTGTCAACAGTTTTGTCAAGGCAAGTAATTCTGCTGGTATTGGAGATGATATCTTTTTCACTATAGATAAGGTTGAATACTAAATGATGTAAATGTACTGAAATGTGTTAAATAATTTTTTTTAAAAGTCTTTAGCTTTCTATTCTCTTTCACAGAAGCCATAAACAGCATGAATATTGGACCAGCTTTAAAACTAATTTGTTTGTAGTTTTAATTTTCTTACATGAAACACTATTTTGTGGCTTTTTCAAAAATGGTTATTTTTTTTATTTGCACTGTGTTCTTGGTATTATGGGAAATACCAAGTCCCACATTCATTCTGTTTGACATATAGAACAGTGCCAGAGTCCCATACATTAATCAGACTTTAAACAGGTTGGTCCGTTAAAATAATTATTTGAATTTATCTTTCGCTGATGTACAAATG
>JAOYMR010000002.1:3292100-3311681 GCA_025802075.1 Tenebrosternarchus preto
TTTTTTAAATTTTTTTTTTTTTTTAAAATTGCAACGTTTTTTGTTTAATTTTTTTGTTCTACCGGGGCTTTTTTTTTTTTTTATCCCCCCCCCCCCCCTTTCAAATTAACACCAGCTCCTAGATTTTGCTGTGAACGTCTCACGTTCCTTTCAGACGAAGGCTGGAATGATTCAGCGCTTCCCAACGGAGCCTTGGTCCCCCACTGTCCTTGCTAAATGTTCCAGAGGCTGGCAGTCGTACTGAGCCATAATGGAGAGTTATGGGGAGTCGCGCTTCCACACTGGGTGACTGCTGGGCTCAGCGCAGCCCACCACCCACACCCTGATGCATCGTGCTGGCCGTGGGCTGAATTGGCTGCTGAGGTTGGGAAAGTTGGCCTCAGAAAACGACGTTCGGCGTCGCAAAAGAATTGACCTTTCCGTTTGATTTATTAGTATACGTCTGGCTGAGAAATGGCTAGTTCAAACATAAAATTAGCCTCTATTTATGAGTAATTTCTTTTGTTTGTGTTTTTTTTTTTTTTTTTTTTTTTTTTTTAAAGGGAGAATAAATAAACCACCAAATCGGTTACAGTTGTCTGATCTTCTGACCTGCAGTGGAATGTTTAAAGTTTGACAGAATGGACCAGGATGTTAACCTCTCGAACTTTTCCCCTTTATTATTTACGGGATATGGGTCTTCTTTTTTTGTAGCTCGGGGGAGATCTTGGAGGAGGTGTTGGGGGCAGCCCTGCAGTAAGTGAACTAGTCTGTCCCCTTGTCCGTCCATCCGTATGTCCGTAACGTCTGTAGCTTTTCTGCGTGTCCATCTGTCTGCACTGTGTATGCTGTTGACACTTTTAATGTTTAATTCACAGGCACTGGCTCGAGCTTCATAGGTTAGCCACTGGTTACCTTTGGTTTTTGGTTGTTTTTTTTCCCCCTTTTTTTTTCCGGGGTTTGCATGCACACGTGTCCTATTGTTTTGCTTGTCTTTTGTTTGCTGTGCTGTTTGCTGTGCTATGATTCTATGTCAGATTTCAAGCTTTAATAATATTTGCATTGCCATATCAAATTGAGATGCCATTGTATATCCTATTTCTGTTTTTAGGTCTTCCACCCGTGTCAAACAAATCCGTCATAAAATATCTTCAAATAGTCATTCGGCAACAAAGAATAAACAGTTCATTTAGGGTATTAAAACCAATGCCTTTTAGAACATTCTGGAGTTCTACTCGGATGTCTTGTATCTATGTGCGTTTGCGATTTGCAGGTTGGCCAGAACTTCATTCCCTCTTCGGTGCCCAACACGTTTGCGCCGTCTCCCACCCCGGCCGCCCTGAGCAGCGGCCTTAACGACCTGTTTGAGCTCTCCACAAGCATGGCCATCACCACAGGAGGCTACGTGGCCCCAAAAGCCGTGAGTGGCTCCTCTCATCACCCCCCTCCGACCCCTCAGGACTCCCACGGCAACAGCCCACACACCTCTGCCCACCTGCAGCAGTTTACAGTAGCTTCATGCACCTTTTGCGTAGTTGACTCAGTCCCTGCTGCACAATGTAGGGACTGTGGTCTCTCTCTCTCCTGACTGAGCTTGCGAAGGTTATTGCTGGTCCACATACATGCACATAACTGCTCAGGCGAGTCAAGCAAGTCCAATTAAAAATCGCACATCTCCCAAGCCGGTGTGATGCTGTAGCCTTATACGGCGGTACAAATTTGAACAGTGGGAGGTGAAGAGTGTGTGCTACCTAAATACCATTGTTGCTCTCTTCTCCACTTCATTAGATAATGCCGTGTAGGATTTATAAAATCCTGAGCCTATAGACGTATGTCGTTGGCTGATCACACTACGGTGAACGCTCTGTTGAGGCCCAGAGAGGAAACGGCGTGGCGTTGGCTTTGTACCAACCACCTTGCTGTTCTCTGTGGAGTTTCTCTATTTATTCCACCATTGCTACACTTAAGCTGGATCTGCCGAGGACTGATGGTGCAGTCCAGCATGTGTGACCTTTCACCCTAAAAGCCCAGCACAGTGAAGCGCAGCAGGATAATGCCGAGCCGTTTGTTTCAGGTGTGGTTGCCTGCGGTCAAGGCCAAGGGGTTGGAGATTTCCGGAACATTCTCCCGCCGCCAGGGTCACATGTACATGGACATGACCTTCACCAACAAAGCCCTGCAGCACATGACGGACTTTGCCATCCAGTTCAACAAGAACAGGTGTGTGTGTGTGTGTGTGTGTGTGTGTGTGTGTGTGTGTGTAGAGTCAGTGTGTAGAGTGTGTGTTCGCTCCTGTGCTCCTAGTGTGGCCATTACTGACATTGTTGACATAGTTGACTATTGCTGTGCGTGTTTGTCTCCTCCCCTCCAGTTTTGGTGTCATCCCCACCACACCTCTCCCAGTTCACACTCCTCTAATGCCCAATCAGAACATCGACATCTCCCTGCCGCTCAACACCATTGGGCCTGTTATGAAGATGGACCCTCTCAACAACCTGCAGGTAGAGCAAGGAAAGCACTTTAACCGGGGCTCTCCGTCTTCTTGTCACTCTTGATTACCCCATACACACACACACACACACACTCCTCTCCTTGTCTGAGCCACATTTAACAGGCTGTAAGCTACTCACTATTTATCTGTACCCTTAAGCTTTTGACTTCAAATTAACCAACACGTTTTTTTCTTCTTAATTTTTTTCAATTACACCTACGCATGTGATTATCTAACTATCCCACCAAGGAGGCCCATTAGTTTTGTCAGGTGTTTCCATCATAAAAATTTATGTAGTTTAACAACTGATGTTAACGAGCACTCACCATTGGCACAGGTCCATGGCAGCTAATAGTTCAGACCAAAGCGCCATGGCAGCCCCTTTACACTCTGTGGGCGTGGCCTGGGCTTGCTTTACATTCCGTGGGTGTGGCTCGCTCTCACCCAAGGATGAACCGGAAGACGAGGGCGTCGCTCAGAGAGGCTGCTGAACAGGCTTGGGGTTCAGCGGCCCCTCCTGCCTGGGAGGAAAAGCTTAAGGCGGTGAATTCCAAGCACAATGGCACCCAGCCGTGCTGTGAGCAGCATGGTGGTGTTTTAGTCTTCATACTTTAATGATCCAAGATACTCCCTCCACTCTCCTCCTGTCTAACTGCAGTTTTCCGTCTCTGCTTATCTGTCTCTCTCCCCCGTCTCACTGCTTATCGCTTTCTTCGGCACATCTGTTTGCTTTTATTTATTTATTTATTTATTTATTTTTTTGCTCGCTCGCTCCCTCTCTCACACACACTTTTGTTTGCCATCTTTCCTGCCCAATTTCTTTCTTTCTTCCTTCCTTCCTTTCTTACTTTCCAGAGGAGGCAGCATCATCCTCTACCTCTGCTTGGCCTCTCACACAGTCAACCCCTCCCCCCTCCGGAGACTGTGCTAATTAGCCAGCTGCTTGGAAGCGCAGGCTTACCTGGCTAAAGAAACAGTCACCACCTTCTGCAGAGCTTTCCACCCCTGGGCCTTTTCTACCCGTCTGCCATTACCAGACACAAGTCCCCAGGGCTTCATTATAGCTAATCCTTAAGTTCTCATCAAGCAGAAGATGACTGTGTAGAAGTGTGCTCTCGCGTAAGGAGGCTCGGCGACAGCACTGCATCACTCCATCACTTTCATTAGCCTTGGTTGCCTAGGATGTAATTGCCATGGCGATATGAAAGAACTGCGACATCTGTTTAAACTAGCACATGTTTATTATAGGCAATGATGTGGACCACAGATTCGTCGGTTTAGAGCTTTGTTACGTTTTGGCCACAGACGGTAGTGTTTTTTAAGTGGCATGTGTTCGTTTGGATGGCATGATTGCGCTAGTCCATGTCGGAGAGCAAGAAGGCCACTTCAGAAGCAAAGCCCTGCCAAAGCTCAGATCACTGCAGTGTTTTCCTCTGATAGTCACCTCCATAGCCACGACGGCCTGTGCTGTGTACATTATTTCTTTTTCTTAATCTTGTTTCAAACCAGGAAAAAAAAAAAAAAACCTCTAATATTTTAGTTTGATGTATTAGGGTGGAAGAGCTGACTCTGGTTTAGTTAAAGCATGTGAGCACGCAGCTTCGTCTCCATTAAAGAGACCTGCTGTTTTAATCAGAAGCTCCAGCCACACAGGCCAAGCTTGGTCGAAGTCGCGTTGCTCCTCTGAATTTGTTCAGTAACATGCAGTGTACTGCTGCTGTGGTGTGTTGCTGGGTTGAACTGTTGTTTTAAGCTCTTCAGTTTGGTCTATGTGGTAGAAGAACTGAGAACATGTGCACTACTGTTGTTCTCATCCATTCATGTCATATCTGGGGCAAATGGAGAAATATAAAGTAGATTAAATGCTAAGAGGCTTGGGGGGTGCATATTTAATTGAAATCCATTTTACATCTGTTTTGGAGGTTAAATTAAAAAAAAAAAGTTCTCAGCATTGATAATTGGGACACAGGAGATCCTCAGGGGCTTTTGGGAGGTACCTACTCTCTTCTGTCAGTCTTACTCACACACGCGCACACACACACACACACACACCACGTGCTAAGCTGATGGGTGCCCTGGTAGGTGTGAAATGGTGAAAGCCAGCAGATATGGGCTTCAAGCCAGACACAAATGTCAGGCCAGAAAAACAAAAGAGGCTCTTAACGTACGAGTGTTTCACATCAAAGCGCTTACACTGCCATCAAGAAATAAAAGCCGGCAAGAACCAGTTGGGAGTTCTGATTTTGAGTCATGCTTAACTGGGCCCTTTGCTGGGCTTCATTTATTATTGGTGCTGATTGAATTTTGATGGGAAATATCCCTGCAAACCATCACGGACTTCAACTGTGGTGTGGTACTCCAACCGTGAGAAGAAAAGCACCGTCACTCGAGAAATCAGTAGGACTCTGGACAAGTTCAGAAGGTTGACTGAGAAGAGACGGGTCAGTCCCTCTCAGCCTGAAGCAGAGGACTTCAGTGCCTCTTACTGTAATGCTGTTAACAGGCAACACGTAGGACAAATCCCCGTTATAATTATAAGGTGTTTTACCCCCCCCCCCGGGAAACACACACATAGTGGCATTAGCCCTTTGTCAGGTGTGAGGTGTCACTCTTGCACACTCTCTCTCTCTCTCACACCTTTCCTCTTTTTCACTCCCTCGGTATTGTAGTCTTTTGCACTGAGCAACATTCATGCAAGTGACACCACATCACACTGCCGATGTCTGACCTCTGACACGGTGCTTCCACAACTCCGATAACTTCTAGTGTCTAGGGTAACGTAAACGGCGTTCTCACCACCACGCTCTACCGCGCCGCAGGTTGCCGTGAAGAACAACATCGACGTCTTCTACTTCAGCGTGCTGATCCCACTCAACGTCTTCTTCGTCGAGGACGGTAAAATGGGTACGTGCCTCGTCCGTCACGTCTTCACCACGCCGGTTTAACTTTTCGTTAAGTCACATAAGCAAATTTTCACACTCAAAAAAACCAAGCAGTCTGCTAAGGAAACGGTTCTTGAGCTGAAAAGAAACGCATGTGTGGTGCCGAATGTCCAGAATGTGTGTTTTTGTTGTTGGTAAACGCTGGCTCAGTGTCTTCGGCTTGGACGCCGTGTTGTTTGCCTCTGCAGAGCGGCAAGTGTTCCTAGCCACGTGGAAAGACATTCCCAACGAGAACGAGCTGCAGTACCAGATCAAGGAGTGCCACTTAAATGCTGGTAAGAACACTGGTGGAACTGCTTTCTGGTCATCAACCCCCCCCCCCCCCGGAAAATTGTATGTGTAATTCTGATTCAAGAATCATTCGTGTGGTTCTAGAACGTTAAAGTCACTTGCTCGTAGAGTGCAGTAAATTCTATTTTAAAATGGTTTAAGCAGTAGAATACCTCGAAATAACATGCCACAGACACGAGGGCCTCACGATATTTGTGATACTCATGAACAATATAAAGAGAAGAAGCTCAAAACATAGTGTCTCATCTTTTAGTATTGGCAGTTCTTTCCATCAAAAAGTAGCTCCACAACATTACATTTACATTTATGGCATTTGGCTGACGCTTTTATCCAAAGCGACTTACAGTTGTGACTGAATACATCTTGAGCAGTTGAGGGTTAAGGGCTTTTGCTCAGGGGCGGCAACAGTAGGAACTTGGCAGAGGTGGGGTTTGAACCAGCAACCTTCTGATTACTTGTCAAGTGCCTTAACCAGTGAGCTACCGCCACCCTTACACCCACAACATGGTCTACGTTCCACAACAAAAACTTGTTGCTATGCAACAGTAACAGTTGCCTGCCTAACAGTAGCCTACAAAGGCATACTATAGCAATATCAAGTAATATTGGTTTAAGATACAAAGTGTAAATAAGCGAAGGAACAGACAAAAAACTAAACAAAAATTTACTAAGAATTAAAAGACAGAATTGAGATATTTAGCTATTAAGGTCATTGTGTTGTTTGTATATGTTCGTTTGTATACTTTGCTTCACTGTGCAGTTACACAGCAGTCAACTTAAATGTTTTCAGAGTAATAGAAAATATGCAATTTGATGTGCAGTCTGAGCCAACAGGCTGTGGATCAAATGCTAGCTCATAAAAGTCAGGGTGTTCATTTTGTATAAGCACAAAACAAATTAGGGTTGGGTGGATAAAGCAGAAGAATATCATCAAGAACATTTGCATGGTTGTGATGCTTCTCTACCAATCAGACTGTGAGGTCGGCACTAACTGTTGTATAAAAACAAGTAATGTTTTTTTTTTTATGTTTATAGCACATTCAAAGTAATTGATGTTACACAAGGAAGTCCCCTTGATCTCTCATAAATCTGTTTGTTGCTTTCTGTCAATGAGAATGTGACAGTAAACACGTGTGTTTGCTAGCATCGGTAAAAGGGGCTAATGCACTTCCCTCTCTATGAAGAGTCATGTAAAATGAATGAGCAGTATTGTGTAGCTAATGAAGGAATGCATCAAGCACTTACTGAGCACAAGATTAAACAGGCAGAGGAGTTGGCACTTTTTCTAACCAAAGAGAAGGCCCTTAGTGTTCAAAGCCTTTTTCATTTACGTACAAATCTTTTTGAAGATGAGCGTGAATTGAGCTTTGCTTAGCTTGGAGAACAGCCAGTGATGGCCTCTTTTAAATAAGTTTTCCAGTGGGGTTTTTTTTTTTTTTGGGGCACAAAAGCGGAGGCACCTGTGTTTGAGTTGTCCTGTGTCCATCCACAGGTGGAGGTGGAGGTGTCGCTATGCATTCTGTGGCCCGAGTGTGTTGCATGTTATTGGTTGTTTGTTGTTGTTGAGTCCCGTGCTGAGAGAGAGTCCGTGAGACTGCCGAGTTGACGGAGACCCGCACGTCCCGCTCGTCCCGCTGACGACCCTGAGCGGCTTTCGAGGCAGAGCTGCATAATGTATCGTTTGCGGATCGTTATCACAATCTTGGCCTTTGCGACCCCGAGGCCGCGCATTACGAGCCTGCAGTATGCAAATGTGGCCTTATGAAGTGATGTGATGTCCGGAGGGATGGAACGTTCCTTCAGATACTTCTGATGAACCGCAGCTTTCGCCTGATCTAATAGACGGGAATTTATCATGGCTAAAATGATCTTGATGGCTTGTTTTAATGTACCGCCGTGCACATCACAATGTATAGCGGTACAGCCACCATACACTGCTCTGGTCTGTCTTGTGCATCCTTACTGGAGGGTCTGTGACCAAGGGGCTGTGGAATGTGTGTTTTCTGATTGCTACTCTGTGGTAGACCACTAATTGCTTCTCACTTTTTTTTAAAAAAACATGCTGTTGGGTTTATTGTCAATGGTATTTTAAGTCTGCAAATAGAACTGTTTGTTTGGGCCCTAGAGAGAGACCCAGCATAGCTATGCTTCGCTATATAGCATCATGGCAAAAGATGGAATTAATATTGTAAAGAAAGATGCATGAAGCCTCTCAGACCTGTGCTACCAGCAGTTTCTATAAGCAGTAAATTCGTAAATGCGTGGGGGGTTGCGCAAGTGTATGCGCACGTGCGAGTGTGTGTGTGTGTGTGTGTGTGTGCGCGCGAGCGCGCGAGTGCTTATAGTGACACCCCTCAGGTCAACATTAACTAAGATCGGCGGTGAGATTCGCTGTTCCGGCTCTTGCCTGCCGACTCTCATTGTTATTCCACGGTGATGTTTGATTCCCTCTTGGTCATGCGAAAGCTGGCGGCCCCCAGTCATCTCATCACAGCATGATGTCGGCATTCCGCTCCACTCCCCGACCCCTGCAACCCCCACGCAAAATGAGCGCCTGCCTAGTGGATCCACGACTCCTGCTGCATGTTGTCATGCTTTTGTCTTTCCTGTGATGGGCTCTTTTTATTTTATTCTCTCTCTCTCTCTCGCTGCCGTTTTTGTCCCGGTAAAAGCACGCACTAAAAAAACGCACGCTATCTTTTTAAGAGAGTGGTTCATTTTATTACTATTCACCTTTTCAAATGTGGCTCGGCCTGTTGGCCCCCGCTGCACCTGTGATTTGGTTAATTTGAGGCTCCCAGCTTCAGCGGCACCAGGGGCCCGCAGGTTTTTGTGGGTGAACAGTAGCGCAGTGTCTGTGTGTCTGTGTGTGTGTGTCTGTGTGTGTGCTGCCTCCATTGCCCTCCGTCTGCCTGTCAGTCACTCACTGCCCTGGTGCCCTCATTCACTCTACAGACTGCGAGTTTGTCATACTACTACTTAATCACTTCTTTCCTGTGTCTCTCACTGTCATTTCAATTTACTTTCTCTGCTTGGAGGACTATTTTTAGGCGTGAAAGAA
Source organism: Tenebrosternarchus preto (assembly GCA_025802075.1). NCBI lineage: Eukaryota > Metazoa > Chordata > Actinopteri > Gymnotiformes > Apteronotidae > Tenebrosternarchus > Tenebrosternarchus preto. The sequence goes on from JAOYMR010000002.1 coordinate 3,300,865, forward strand.
TTATGTAATGGTTTTAAAGGTATTTATAGTGAGGATTTTTCTCAACGGTTGAAGCCTTTTCTATAGTTAAAAAAAGTGCAGTGGTCCGTTTCACCTGCTCTGGGGTGTGAGGTCTGTTTAGGTCTGCCTTTGCTTTGACTGACCTTTCTCTTCCCCACCCCTCCCATTCACAAACACTGCCTCTCATCTCTTCTCTCCCTCTTTGTCTGTCTGTTTTCTCCTTTCTCTCTCTGTCTCGCTGTCTGAGTCACTCATTTCTCTTTTTTTTTTGTCTCTGTCTCTCCATCAGGTCCTTAGGTCTTTTCTCTTCTTCTTTACCGCTCGTGTCTCTCTTGCTCTCTGTGTCATCAGCCTCTTTCTCCTCCGGTGACCCGCGGGCCGCTCTGTCTGATCTCGGTGGGCTGATCCCGCACCGGGCCCCGGTTCCGTGTGCCCCGCGGCCGGGTCGTACCTTTCACGGTACCGCGGCCAGTAGCTGTAACGGTGCTGCTGGATATTAGCCTCCCTCACATTCACCGCCGGGCACAGCTTGGATCACAGGCGCTCGCCGTGATCGGGCATTCAGCTTTCACTGCCTCCATTTTTTTAGGTCCTAATTCAAATACGGCATGATGGGGGGGGACAAAAAACTAACAAACAAAAAAAACCACAAATCCGTGACTGATTGGGTCTGACGTGTATGAAGCAGACCACCCATGTTGGGTCCTAATATTCTCTATGAAAATGTTAGACCCTTTTCCAATGCAAGATGCTTAATGTAGGATAGTAGTAATAATAATAATAATTATTATTATTAATAATAACAATAATAATAATAGTAGTAGTAGGCAGGTGATGCAACCTTAATCTAGTATCACTGCCCTTTCTCACATTTACCATGATGAAGATGAATCAGAGATTGTGATTTTTCAAAAATAAAATCTTTCTTGAATTCACTCTATCATCACTGGCTAGTACTTTCTGGCAACCCAAATGCTGGCCTTTGAGGAAGAGGTGTGTGCGTGCGTGCGTGTGTGTGTGTGTCTACAGTTTGTACCCACCTCCTCCTGTGTTAATATGTTGATACCTAGAGATAAAGTACAGAGGAATAGTGGCAGTGTCGCAGAAAAATTTTAATGATCCAGATACCAATGAGGATAAGGACGTTTGAGAATTCCATCAGAAATGAATTGGGGCAGGTTCTGTTAGACATTTCTAAAATTTGGAGGGGTGCTACACCAACCACACCATCACAAATTGCATGCATGGCCTCTCTTCTCTAAGGAGGGGCTGGCATTTTGGTTAAGGAAAGCAGGAGGGAATATTGATCTTGTGTGTGTTTAGTGAGTAGAATCGAAGTGAGTCATAAGTTTGTTGAGGTTTTTCTTGTTCGTGGGGTTTTTTAAAGCAACGGTTTTAAAAGCAGTTTTCAAGGTAAATGCAGACAATTTGCTTAAATGCCAGTGTTGTATAGCTCTGTTGTACAGATACGGTTTCTCTGCAGTAATTTCTTATATCGTTCTGCCAAGGAATAACTGGAGTTAAAAACGAGTGAACAAACTACACTAGGAAACAAAACACAAGCACCAATGGCCAAGACATAAACAGTCACCAGTTACATCGTCAAAGACATGGTGTTAATTCAAACGGCCGATGGGGTCAAACAAACAACTTTTGAAATGCTTTAAACCCAATATATTCACTGTCTGGCTGAAAGTATATTTCAAACAGCTCTGCCTAAATTGCATGATTCATGTCCTCAAACTTTAGTGCACAAACTGCAGAAATCTTCACTATTTATGCATACTGTTAGCTCAGTGATGCTTGCTGGGTTTTTATTATTATTTTTACTTGAATGCTTCAGTTTTAAGTAAATAAGACTTGTTTTCCTTATATTTGAATTTCATTGTCATTAGTAAGCAACAAATCATATGCTATTAACAAGAGCAATCTGATGAAGAGCAAGACTGTTACAAACACATTTCGAAGCATGCAAAGTATCGTTTAATTATTGTCATCTGCGAAATCCTAGAAAATATCTAGATACATCAATATCACACACCCCTAGCTCATGCTTTTATTAGGTAACCATGACAATATGAGATTTAAAGAAAAAACACTTGGAAATGCAGGTTGCAGTGTATATTTGAGTGTAATTTTTTATTTCTACCGTAACACTGACCGTGTAGCCATGTGTCTGGAAAATGTGAAATGTCTTGCATGAAACATGGCTCAGGCGGGGACTGATTGGTGCAATCTTGTTAGCCTAATGCTAGCTGACCCCTGATCATTCATTATTACCAGCCTTAGCATGTGAAATATTGCTGTAGCAGCTTTCCTCTAACAGACCTCCTGAAGAGACCTTTCTGTAGAATTCCACATTGTTGCTGACACTTGGTGTGACCATGTAACTGACTGTGTGTGGGTGTGTTTGCGCGCATGTGCCTGCGTGTGTGGGTGTGTCTGCGCGTGCGCACGTGTGTGTGTGTGGCCACGGGCAGACACGGTGTCGGGCAAGCTGCAGAACAACAACATCTACACCATCGCCAAGCGCAACGTGGAGGGTCAGGACATGCTGTACCAGTCACTGAAACTCACCAACGGCATCTGGATCCTCGCTGAGCTACGCATCCAGCCTGGCAACCCCAACTACACGGTAAGGACCTGCCCATGTGGGCCGTGTGGACCCAGCAGTAAGCAGAGGGTAATGACTTCCACCCACATGAAGAGAGGGAAAGGTTGTAAACTGCATGGTGACAGCAGCTGTTATAAAAATTTGCTATATGCTCTACCACGCTGGCCTTTAGTACAGGAAGGTAATGAAAACTGAAGATCTGGTTTTTAGGCAAAACCTAAGGCTTAAGCCATCGGCGGTTGGTTGTTATGAGCTTTTAAGCAAACCACAAAAAAAAAAGGATTTTTTTGAGATGTCTTTTAAGAATCTGGTTTCGAATGAAGGCCCAGTGTGCCGAACGTTTTGGCTGTGCTCGTACTCCAACCTCTTCCACACGCTCAGACTCTTACAGTTCGTTGGCACCATTACTGTAAGATAAAAGCCTCCAGCGCAGCAGCTCTGAAACAGGAGACTGACGTCGGTTGTGCCAAAGTGGGGGCGACAAGGTGACCCTCGCGATGCAGAAAAAGCACACGACACCTCCTTCAAAGGAGGACACTCCGTAGGGGTCGGAACATGAGAGGTTGGAACATTACCATAAAGTGATTACCATGTTCCTTGGCCTCCCTTTCACAGAATACACACTAGAATCTATTTTCACTCTGTTGGCAAGATCTGTCAAAGCCTGGCACTTAGAACAGCACAAATCACCACACTGTATTCAGCACCTTTAAAAGGTGGAGGAATTTGGGTTTTCTTTTTCATCTATTCATCTTAGCAGAAAGCATCAGAGCATAGCTGGCTGTCTGACAAGTTTTCAGCCCTTTGTCAGTTTTTGTTCATAGCTGACTGGACATCAGCCGGTGGAATGCTGTGTGTATGTTTTGCGTGCGTGTGTGTTTGTTTGTCTGTGTGTTCCAGTTGTGATGTGCGTTTTGCCTTTACTTTATACCTTGTACAATGCAGACTTTGTCGTCCATCATGATGCCTGCCTGAATATATTAATCAGCTGATTCAAAGTGACCACCCCTCGAGCGTTCCAGAAAGCAGCTGTTCAGTTTACTGCCACCAGGCCTGATAACTGATCTGGTCTGGCATAATCAAGAGACTAATCCAGTTCTAATCTAATGGAGTGTAATGGAAGTTTTATACACTGATAATTTGGTTTGCTTGGCTAGATTGTAGACAGATGAGAGGTGCTTTGGGCCAGCTGGGTTTCACCCAGTGATGATGAGGCTGATGCTGACCAGAATAGAAGACACAGTACACAGCTGATACTGGTCTGATCAGCATAGACACAACACAGCTGATTGCAGTTACATCTATGGTTATGGTTGGTGTTGGGGTTGGGGGTCCACATCATCTAATTATTATTTACTGTCAAACTAATGTTTCATTATTTACATCCTTCTTGGTTTATCCTTTAATCTCAGGATGCCACTCATTTTCCTGTTTCTCTGAGGTGGTGAAACGATAGTTGCATACAAAAATGAATTTTCTGAGCGAGCAAAACCTGACCTGAAATCTACCCAGAGATCATTTTCTGCTGTTCATTTCTGTTGTCCCAAAACTCAGCTGTGTTTGTGCATAGATGTAGTTTCATCCAACTGTAATTATTTTGATGTGGTTAACTTTTTCTGCTCTGCAATTTTTGGTTGATTTATTATTTTCTCTCTCTCTCTCTCTCAGCTCTCTTTGAAGTGCAGGGCTCCAGAGGTCTCGCAGTACGTGTACCAGATGTACGACGCAGTGCTGAAGAACTGAGTCCCTCCAGTCCCACAAACTCGCCCCCCCCCCCCTCCCCTCCCCCATTACTGTGGTACAAGAGCAAATTAACACCTCTTCCTGTTTCTCTGCCACTATTTTCAAATGCATCTGTTGAGATCTATATCCCTTACCTTAATGTCCTGCAACTAACCACACACATCCATTCTACTCAAGCCAAATGTCTGTGTAGTGGATAACGTGTAGATGGTGCATTGTGTCTCTCCCTCGCTATAGCCAAGAACACGTGTATGAAATGTGTGATTTTCATTGTTTGCTTGTGCACACGCATGTGCCACACTTCACCAGTTTGCTGGTTGAAGGGCGGGAAGAAAAACAAAAAAGTTAAAAGGTGTGATGAGCTTGATGAGAGACATTTCAGGAGCCATGCTGTTTTTCACAGGGATCTCAGTTTCCTGTTGCCAGCTAGAATCAGTGCCACCAAAATACGGGAAACGCATGATTTTGAGCCAACATGGCCTCAGCAGCTAGGAAAAAGCAGGTGAGAAAGTAATGAAGGAAGCAGGCGTTTGATTCCTTGTCGGTTTTGGAGAGGATAGAATGTCTCGTTCATGGCCGCCACTTCAGAACCACTAACTTCAGCAGCTATGTTTGATAATGGTGCCATCATTTAAATTTCCCCTTTTCTGTGTCTTTCCACTTTTGTTTGATGTCCACATGTCTGTGTAGGGTCCAATTAATCACGAGTAACTGTGAAGCAGTACATTGCCCTCTTGTGCAATTATATGACGCTGTATGAAGTTAGCTTTGCATGCCTTAGTCTATTCTTATTAAATAATCACACATGCATTCCATTCATATAAACTAAGGCTGTATGTATTATTCAGCCTGTCCATGTTTCCGAGGTGAGTAATTGTTTGTTTTTAGTCCTTAGCATGGTCCGAATGCAGTCAGAGGTGACGTGCTTGCGAGAGCTGGCAGGACATGTTCTTTACTGTTATCATGGGCTCTGTGGTTCTGTGTGGTGAAATTGTATACTGTAATTACTCATAGATGGCTCTCGGTCATGTACAATAACTAGGGTTATAACAAACCCTTCATCCAGTAGTAGCATATATCCTTTTCTTTGTCTCAACACTAAAACATGAAGGGAGAGAACCAATAGACAGCTGCACCGTCTACAATCTTAAAGGACAGTTTAGGTAGGTGTTGTACAATAAATGTGATTGGCTGTTAATAATAAGTAAGAATAAATTCGATTGGCTGTTAGTCTAGTTTGGTAGTAGCTATATGTGTGACATTTTTGTTGTCATAAATGGTTACGTGCCTGTGAAGCTACACGTAAGCAGTGTTTTATTACAATTGGGTTACTGTTCGAGATTTTTCGTGTTTTCTGTAAGGGCTCATACTCTATGGGATTTCTGTAATAGTGAAGTGAGTTTATTTAGAGCTTAATTATAATGAGCTTGCGTGTTAAACGTTAAATGGCCGTACCATCTTAGCCAACTGTTAGTAGAGTAAATCACTACTGACTGGGGAAATTTGGTTTTAAAAAATCTATTAAAACTGCTTCTCGGTATGAATGCTAATGGTTTAAACATGCTTGTCTTTTGTTTTCTAGTCATAATATAGGCCTGCTTCCTCTTGAAATGCTACAGCCTCACTCTTGCTCCCTCGTTTATTGTTCTTCACTCAGTGATGCCAGTGTCTTACTTGAAGTATTTTTCATTTTCAATAAAAAAAAATGTCCTTGACCGTATCGTTTCGGCGTTTTTGGCTCACTTTTCCTACCGTCACTGGAGTTGAGTATTTCAGAAAACGTGTGCCGTGTGATCAAGCTGTCTGATCACTGACGCACGCGCCGGGCCATGGCATTGCGTAATCTCTTCAGTCTAATTGGTGTCCGAGTTGAATACTGAATAGTGCTGGACAGCCACAAGAAATCGTCTTACTGCTCGGAGAAAATGTGTCTTCTCCTACATAACGGTATTGATGCACTGTGAATGATTAAGTTGCATCTAACTGATACATATTTATCAATGTTGTATCTTATCAAAAATCAAATATTCTGTGTTAGGTTTTAGTCTCTGTTCAGTCCGACCGACAAAGAGTACCTTCAGGGTTCACACAACAAATTAGCTCAGCCCTCAGTATGTCTCGTTACAAGATCTCGGAGAACAAATTCACAACACACACATGTCAAGAAGATTCTCTGAAGTTTATTAACAATATAGAAGTTTAAATAGAAGAAAGAGAGAGTAGGAAGAAGAGAGTGATGGTGTGGAGTAACATGATTGGTCTAAGGTGGAATCAACAACTAGATGATTGGTCTTAAGGATGGGGTGTGAAACACTAAGAAGTGACCTCCACTAAGGAGGTGTTTGGATTATGTTTGGATCCGAATGAGACCGACCATCAGATAGGACGGGTGTTGTGTATATGACCATCAGATAGGACGGTCAAAAAGATATTTAGACGCCAGTAGGACTTGGGTCAGCCTGACCAGCTACTAGTTTAACTAGAGAGAGACATTTAATTCAGAATGTAACATGAATCATGAATCATTAAATTCCCTTACATTCTGGTACTGTTCTCGTGGCGTTAAAAATATGTAAGCCCTCCCTAAGGCGCCCTATGTAATTAATTACACATTTAGGGGGAGCACATCTCGTGAATAATATGAAATCAGTTTAAATTGGCGCGGTGCCTCCGAACTGTTTTAATGCTCGGTATGGATACAGATGTCCAGCCTACTACAATTCTAAAAGATATAGGAAATTGTATTCTCTTTCTTCTTTACTCAAGCTGTCCTGTCCAAAAAATTTAACTAACGTGCCATAATCTAACACGCATGATTAACGCAACATTACGAATTACGACCGATAAAAGAAAATAAAACAACGAATGGGTTCGGTAAATCAAATCCCAGTGGCATACAATTCACAACAACATATATTAACATAATGGAAACTTTTTGTCATGGGAGCAAGTTGAGGCTCAGAAAATAAAGTTGGTGCACTTCGAGGAATCCTAGATTGCGAATATGAAGCAGGTACTTCTGAACTCACTTCGAAATGGCGCCCGCACAACCTCTTTATAATCCGGGCAGCAGGAATACTCGCAAGGTGCCTCGCTCCGCCTACACCATAGCAAGCTGTCCGTGATAGCTCACTCAAGCTACTTGAAACGTCCCGTTGTCTCCAAACAACTGGCACCGCGTGTCCCTCTGGGCACATCAACGAAAGCCTTGGGAAAAAAATCTCTTGTATCGTTTCTTTTTCCATTTTTCTTCTTCTTCACATGCAAAAATAGTCTTAATTGGTTGAATCTATAAAGGTTAACGCCCCACACAACAAACTAGGCGCAAAAGATTAAAAAACACTGGGATCTGCAGTTCTTCGATAGTGATCTCGTGTTTAACAAGATTACTACAAATCCTATCTGCTTCGCATAGTGAAATCTGCGGTATGTTTTACGCCTGTTTGTACTCTCCTGGCCAAGGCAGGGTACACCATTTTTACATGCATTTCACGCACAATTGTAGTCGCAATAACCCCTCCACCCTCATGAGTGTTCTACTGATGATGGACCTTTTTACGGTTTCCTCTCAGACTGAATGTTCACAGATCACTTAGCCCTAACATAGTTACACCTGGGTAGATTTGCCTATAAAGTGTGTAAGTGACGTGACTGGACAGGTATGGACCACGTGGTTACTTAGCAACAAGGGGGAAAGTCTGGGTTGCTAAGAAACAGCCGCGGTACTCCTTGTCGACAAATGCAGAATGAGCACATGTTGGAGCACCCCCAAAGAGTTGGGGGGAGGGGGGGACTTGGGTGAAATTAGAGCAAAAGCCCATACAATCTGTTCAATTAACGCAATGTATCAGACAACAGACTTACAATTGGGAGATTCATAGTGGTACTGTAGATACCCTGTTAACCCCCCCGCCCACCAAACGTTTCCCCGTTTCAGTGCGCGAGACGGCCGTCATAATCTTAATTCCTGCTGTATATTTGTATTTCTCGCTCGTATCGAAGGATCGGAGCTTTTACGCACAGTCGAGGACGGGGGTGGCGGGTGGCCGTTGGCCACTATTCTCCCATCTGCTGCAACTAGTAGAATGAAGACCTGCGCTCTCTCGGGCTGTAACGAGAACCGACCAGTAACCCAATGAAGATCAAGGTCGCGTGACGAAGGTGTGGGTCCTGTTGCGCGCACGCATTCCCCCCTCCCAGCAAAGCGTTATTATCTGACGGGCAGTTAGACCTATTCTGTATGAAGGCAGCTCCGCGCAACAGAGAAGGATGTCCCTTCAGGACAGCTGCAGCAACCATCTGGAATACCCATGCACTGGGAAACGACCAGGAAGCGAAAAGTCGTGAAAACTCCGTCTGTCTATCAGATCGATTGCGCAGGTGGTCGGCAGCCTACTCAGTTCACTCGTCGCACACAATCCAGATCCTTACCTGCTGTCAAGGTACAATACCAAAAGGTGTCATTTTATACATAAAACATATTATCTAAGCTATCGGCGATCGTGTTATCTTTTATCAGTAATAAAATGTTGAATAATAATGTGTTCTTCACGCCAGGGTGTGTAATAAGATACTGCAAATTTCATATAATTATGGTTTGAGAATGTGTCCTGTAAATGATAAACATATTTCTACTTTCTTAAAGGACAAACGATTTTTTTTTACTTGAAGTCCGTGTGTATCTGCGTCCTGCAACTTACAGTATAGTGTACCTGTGTGTGAGTAGGCGTTTGTAAAGCTCTGTTTATATGGGGCAGTGGGGCATTTTCTATTAATATACTGGTTTCCCTTTAATTCCTCCTGCCCCCACAGAAGTACTCAGGTGCAACTAAAGAACGGCACAATCTTACAGACTATAATACAGTCTCTATGGAACGCTATGCTGTAACATTAGTGTATGAAGGGGCCAGCAGTATTTGAGGCAGATTTCCAGTGCAGTTCTCTCTCTGATGGACTGCGTTCTGCTTTTTTCAGATGGAAATTCCACAAACACTCTTCTGAGTTATTAGTTTGTGTATGGCTAAGGATTTGTTTGGGTAGACAGAAGTTTTATGAGACAAATCGAGTCGAGTCATCAGTGCAATTTCAGTGTGTTTCAGTGTGTTCAGAGTGTTAGCTGTGTTCATTCAGTATAAATGATTATTATTTATAATGCTTTGCATTTGTGAAGCTGTTTTATCATCAGTATGTAATGGTGTCACATTTATTCTCATTCATGTTAGGTGATTCAGGTTTTTTTGGGGGAGGGGAAGGGCAGCCCCCCCTCACTGCTCTGTAGCAGTGACACTAAATGCTTCCTGTTTAACTGACTCCACCCCCCCACTCCCTCCAGGGTCCCAGGTGCGTTTGTCCTATGAATGGGGCTGCACCCTGCCCAGCTCAGCTCCTCGTGCCCCAGTCTTGGACTATGCGGTGCCCTTGTGCCCACCTGAATGCACTGGCCAGCGGTTTGCGAGAGCAGAGAGGGCGGCGCGGCCCACCGAGGGCGAGGTGGAGGGGCCGGGATGCCGCCCCCGTTCCGCATCGCCGTGCTGGGCGCGCGGGGTGTGGGCAAGACGGCCATAGTACGGCGCTTCCTCCACGATGACTACAGCGAGACGGCTGGGTCGGCCCGGGGGCGCCACGTGCACCTGTCCGCCGCCGTGCTCAACGGCCACGTGCACGACCTGCAGATCACGGACTACCCCGCCATCAGCAGCTTCCCTGGCAGCTCCCTGCAGGTACAGTCAGATGATTCTGTTAACCACATGCAGCTTGTGCAGCACACTGGATCTGCAGTTAAAGCTGCACTCCATACACTATCAATTATTTAATGCACAATACAGGTTGAAGCATAGCACAGAGGAACGGCCAATACAGCTGGATGTACAGTTTATCTTACTTGCCTTTGCTATTCCTTTGCTTTCTGGTTGCCAATTACATTTCTTCCATTTCGTCATTCTTGATCCTCTATCATTCTTATCATTAAGTCTTTGTCCTTAATTGAAACAATTCTGTACATTGGGTCACTGTAGATGTAAAGTGGTATTAGATGTGTTTGACACTGATTTTTTTTTTTTTTTTTTTTTTTTTACTGCTTCTAGTACAAGAAAGAGTAACTGTAAAATCAAAGACCTGCATCGGCCATATTTATACAATGGAGTTCAATTTAAAATCCCATTTTTCATTAAGTGGGAGGCATGTTCTGTCCTTTGTTACTGAATCTAAAGCAATTAAGCAAACCTTTCATTAATGGTTGTGCTTAAGGACCCCTCAGTCACTGAGACACAAGATCAAGACCCAGCAATGCTGCAGCATTTAGAGGAGTCGTCTCTGCTCTGCTTAGCTGGCAGGAATGTTTACACCCTCTGTCCCTACTTACACCCTCTGTCCCTGCTTACACTCTCTGTCCCTGCTTACATCCTCTGTCCCTGCTTACACCCTGTGTCCCTACTTACATCCTCTGTCCCTACTGGTTCAG
>JAOYMR010000002.1:3326662-3352409 GCA_025802075.1 Tenebrosternarchus preto
CTCCAAAAATTTGAAAGAAACATCAAACAATATATGTAAACCATTTTTTCAGGCTCTCAATTATTCATACATCACTATTAACTTTTTCAAAGTGCATAATTTATAAGAAGAAATGCATTGCATATATTTAAACTGATATTTCATTTTTTTAAGTGCAAATTTTAAACAATCATATGTTAGTACTTTAAATTAGTTTTCCAAAACAACAGCTCTAAGCTTCTCCAGGCTATGAACTAAAATCTTCTACCTAAATCATTAAAGCAATGCTACACCCTAAAATGTGAACATGGCATCTACTCTGAGAAAAATTAAAATTTTGGGGTAGTTTTCTTTTATGTTAGTGTTACTCTGGGTCCTCGTAAGTGTTATCTGTTCTTATTTTTTTTCTTTTTTCCGCTGTGCTCCCGTCTCTGGAACTTGCTTTTTTCACGCCTTGGGCCAGCAGATCCACCTTCGCTGCGCCTGGTGAAGATTGGCATAGGCGGCTCGATCTCTCCCGGCCGTCCTCCCCTGTCTGGCACGCTGCCCATGAGCACCTGCACCGAGGGAGAAACCACAAAGTAACAGGCAGCAAAATCCATGTGTGCCGATGCGTACTTGATGCCTGGATGAGTTTTGAACAGGGTGAAGACAAACAGAGCCACCTTGTGGATGGAGGTCGACGGTCCTGCTCTCACGGGCAGGATGCGAGACTGGTCCTGTCTGGCTGCCAGCAACAGGGCGACAGAGACGGAGGATTCAAGTGGCGCCGAAAAGGGAGGTACAGTGGACAGCAGAGCACTGCGCTCCTGCAGGGGACAGCATCCCAGAATGCTGTTAGTGACAAGTAGTACGAGTGCACGTTGTGCCGCTGACGGAGCAGGTGGAGCGCACCGCGAGCACATGAGTGTGGAAGCTGGAACGACACACGCACCTTTCCCCGCTCTCCCCACGCAAAGGACTGGAGGGTGACGTGGAAGCGCTTAAGCATCATCTGACGTCGGCACTCGTAGTCTTTGCGCAAGGCCCGGTTAATCATCTGGAGTTTTGTCTGGAAACAAACATGAGGTTGTGTTCAAATGGGTGGTGTAGCAAGCTGGCATGATGTGTGGGGCAACGTGTAATTCATACCCACTGCGATGAGCTCAGATTAGCCTTTAGCAATGGCTCTAGTGCTTCACTCTCTGAGAGAGATTCTAGCCGTGATGCCACCTGAATGAGCAGAGATTTGTTGATTTACAGAAAACAAATGGCATGATCTAAATTCAACAGCTATTGAAAATCTCTGTTGATTTCTTACCTGTGAGTATGCATCACTGAGCTTAGAGGCTGGATCCATATCTAGCACCTGAAACAATTGTGCCAATTCCATCATTACCTCCCTCTCATCTTTTTTACAGCCCTCTACTTGAACCTCCTCCTCAACGTCTAAGATTTTAAATCCCCCCTTTCTCTGCTCTTTGCCTGATTCTTTTAGTTGCTCTGTATCTTCCGGGTGGCTCTCTTTCCACTTCACCATACGCGCTGCCTGTAACTCGGACACCAGGAACTCTGAAATTGCAGTTCAAAGTTCAACACAAAATGAACAAGTGTATCTTAAAAAACAACCAAGACTTGACTCCCGCTCCGTGATTTACCTGTAATTCCTTTTAGATTAATCGGGGTCAGAGTCTCGGAAGTAAGTGTGCCGTAAGGGTAGAACGTCACATCCAGAATATCTTTCAGCTCCCCCGCCAGAATCGCGCCACTATCACACCGCACTGCAAGGTAGTTGGCTCCAATTTCAGCTCACGTCGTAAAATGCCATCGTAATGTAGACCCAAATGAATAAGACCTATGCTCGAGTTTACCTTCTCCAGCTTCCGGCCAACAACTTCTCAGCTCCGTGACCAGCCAAGAAAGCAACGGGCACGGCAGCTCGTCACAATTACACTGTCTCAGACAACGACTATTGTTATATCTATAAAACATTATATATAAAACAAATTAACAGTTTGTGGTTTACAGGACACCAGATGTTCATGTTAAATAACCTAATGAAAAATGAAAATGTGCGCATTTTACCCAAGAGCTTTAAGAGTTGTGATTGTTGAGACATCTCTCTCCATCACAAGAATAACTTTGTCGACTTTATGGTCAAAAAATAATACACGTATGTAACTTCCAGTTGGAATTTTTCAGGTGTGTATTACTTCCTAAGTTTCTGAGTTCCTGAATCCTGAATCCAGCCCTTACCTATAGATAATTGCGACCAAGACAAGGCAAGAATAATCGAAACGTGTTTCGAGACTTTTATTTTCAAACATTATGTATGCTGCAAAATTTGTGCCTAAAGTGATTTATTGTACTAGAGAACAGCACAAAAAAACCATGTTTTACACATATTATTCTAGTTTGTATATCTTACAATGTTTATAGTTTTACATGATGTTAAAGTGAAAGTGTCATCAGCCATCGAATCGGAAACGACAGAAATCGTTTTTGAAAAAAGTTCAAATAGCAAATGAGAACAATTTTAAAGAATAGACAACAAGGTTAACCAATCAAAAACTAAGACGAGAATCACGCACTGCTCTGTCACGGAAGTTGCTACCTAGCTAGCTTGCTAGCTAGTACGCTTCGGTCACCCTCCATCTTGTAGATACCGCAACGACCGCGGTTTGCTTGAAGGAAAACGTACTTAATAGGTAAGGGCGTGATTTTAACGAATAAAAATATTAATTATCTCATTGTTAGTATTATCTCATCGTCCAAGTTAATTTTGTAAGACAACAACAGTAAGTATTTGCACAAGGCATTTATTTGCCTGATGCTATGCTAGCTAACTATTGCTCAGCTAGCGTTAGCTATGCTAGTTAAGTTAGCTTCCTAAGATAAGGTTGCAGCATCTTACCGAGTTGTTTTTAAATGTTAAAGGATACGCTATGTAAGTTATAATTTGCGCGCGCATAAAGTAACATTCCTTATACTTACTCTACAAGAACATATATTTTTCCTAGCTAGCTAGCTAGTTACTTGGAAAACATTTATTTTGCAACTATCTAAGCTAGTTAGCTATCTAGTTAGCTATTTAACGTAAATTAATCTGCCAGCAAAGCGCCGTTTGCAGTAACCAGTCAATGGCTAAAGATCTCTCTGTGCTCCTTTGCAAGGGCTTGGGGGGATTCATCGCAAATACACGTACATGAAAAATGAGCACACTGAATGTAAAAAAGCTCAAAGTCAATGAGCTGAAAGAGGAGCTCCAACGACGTGGCCTGGACACTCGTGGGCTGAAAGCGGACCTAGTGGATAGGTTGCAGGCAGCACTTGTGGCCGAGGCTGCCGGCGACGGTACCCCCGATGCGCCGCAAGATTACGATGCTGGCGGGGAGGCCGGCGAAGGAGAGGGCTATCGAGACGAAGGTAAACAAGATTTTTTGACGTTTTTGTAGTGGGAGCCGTCCTTGTTCAGTTGAACAATAAAATTGATTACGCGATAACATTGCAGTTTGGCGGGTTTCGCACGTTGCAACATAACAGACTCGCAATGTCTAATATGTCTAATACTACACATTTTTTTTATTCCGATTATAACTTTTTATATGCAATATCGTTGCATGCAGATCTCACTAATTAGTACCATAGATCTCTGCTCGACAAAAGATCAGCTATTTTTAAAATTTCAAATAAATTGACCTATTTTTCAGTTTGCAGTAGTTTAACTAAATATTAACTAGGATGCTTGCAGGGAAGGAGTGGAAACACTGTGAGGAAGACACTCGGGGACATGCCAAGTGTTGCAAAATTACATTACCAAACCTTTTTTAATTGAAAATTAACATAAGATAACTTTTGATGGTCAGTGTATATAGAGCAATGTTCATTAAGCACGCTTTTATAATTTGTGCTGACTGATATCTTTGTCCAGAGGTCACCAGGGAGGAGCTGGGCAACAGTGGAAAGGACATGCCCCAATATGATGATCCGTACCAGGAGGAGGACGATGAAGTCCAGGGAAATGCCAACACTGAGGACGACAACAACAACAACGAGAATGGTACAGAGGCCCCCATCCCTGGTTTTGGGGCCGACTTCACCTCTGACGATGTGGAGCCCCAGGACCAGGACTATGGGCAGCAGATCCAACAGGCATGCAGTGAACCCCAGCAGCTGTACGGGGCGTCGGAAGGAGAGCAGGGCTATGAGGAACCCATAGTGCCCCAGGGCTTTGGAGGACCGGAGCTGAGTCAGCAGTGCGAGGAAGCGCACACGGTACAGGAGCAATACAAGGAGGAACAAGAGAAGCCCGAAGTTGAGGGACAAGAGGCTTACCACGGCCACGCTCAGGAACAAGAGGCGCAGCAAGAAGGCATGGATTTTCTCTGTCTGCACCCTTTTTAAAATGTGTTGGAGTGAAATTGCATCATGTAAAAACTTAATTTCCAAAGCCTGAGAGACCAACCACAGTGCAGTGATGAAGTCGCAGGGCATTAGTTAATCATTTGTATTGATTTGAGTGTGTCATTTTACCAGAAGCCTATGAATCAAAGCCAGAGGCCATGCAGGATGAGGATGTGCCTCAGCAGGCCA
This sequence comes from Tenebrosternarchus preto, assembly GCA_025802075.1. Taxonomy (NCBI): domain Eukaryota; kingdom Metazoa; phylum Chordata; class Actinopteri; order Gymnotiformes; family Apteronotidae; genus Tenebrosternarchus; species Tenebrosternarchus preto. The sequence goes on from JAOYMR010000002.1 coordinate 3,331,214, forward strand.
CCCCAGACAACACGTGGGCGTCTCCGGATGGGGACCAGGCGGCACAGACCAGAGCAGAAGACGACCGCTCCTACGGCCGCAAGAGACCGTATGACGACGGCGGCCGCGGATACACTTACTACGAGCATCGTGAGGACAGAAGGTGAGTAGCTGTTTGTTTGTTTGTTTGGTTGGTTTTTTTTTCCCTCCCCCCTTCTCAATTATTTCACACTGTGTTTACCTGAACGGATGATTCACTGCTTGCTCCACAGAGGAAGATCGCCTCAGCCCCCAGCTGAGGAAGAGGAAGAAGACTTTGATGATACCCTGGTGACCATTGACACTTGTAAGCAAGATGTGCAATGTGCCTTTTCATCTACTGAGTGCCATCACATCAGTAGCAATGAGACAACTAAACAATGGCCAGCTGGCATTAATCTTACACTGCTATGATTTTTTTAAATGCTTTTCATTCTTCATCTTGCTTAATGGATATGTAAATAGTACTAAAGTGGCAGGTGCTTGAAGCTGCTTGCCAACACAAAGCAAGTGTTGATGTTCAGTTGTAGTGGCATAATGTGACTCAATGATGTTTTCCTTGCCTTTCCATAGATAACTGCGACCTGCATTTCAAGGTGTCTCGCGACCGATACAGTGGCTACCCGCTTACCATCGAAGGTTTCGCATACCTGTGGGCAGGTGCACGAGCTTCCTATGGTGTGACCAAAGGACGCATGTGCTACGAAATGAAGGTAATGGCCTAAGTAGTTGATTATAATGTTGTTTACATGCACTAAACAATATCCCCCTGGGACAAACCCCTTATCTCTTATGTCCCTTAAGATCAATGAGGAGATCTCTGTAAAGCACCTCCCTAGCAGTGAGCCAGATCCACATGTGGTGAGAGTTGGATGGTCTCTGGACTCCTGTAGCACTCAGCTTGGTGAGTGGATAAGGGCGCTGTGTAAATAAAAGACAAGGAGGAGTCTGCTGTTATTGATTAATGGTCGTATTGGAATGATTGGCTGGTAGCTTTGATCTGAAACCTGAGATCTTGGCATGTATGTGTGAGAGATTCTCATAACAATGTAGGCCAACTGCTACCTTTTCTTAGAGCATGAGAGGTTTTTGCTCATGGTTGATGTGTTTTATTGTACAGGAGAAGAACCCTTTTCTTATGGCTACGGTGGAACAGGCAAGAAATCCTCCGACTGTAAATTTGAGGACTATGGCGAGAAGTTTCGTGAAAATGATGTCATCGGTTGCTACATTGTAAATATGTCCCCTCTTGTTGCTCTTCTTGTTAAAGGAAAAATTATCTCAGAAATGCCAGCAGGGATAATAAGTGAAAAGCAAGTCAGAATTAGTTACCATGTTATTTTCATAATGTAAACTGGGCCTTTCTACCTTTTAATTAAGTAATCAGTTACTAGCATCGTTTTCTAGAGTAATGTGCTTAGGGCAAGTGGAGGTGCAGAGTCGGTGGTGTCTCTTGCACTGAATGCTTTCTCTGTCGCTCAGGACTTTGAGAGTGATGAGCAAGTGGAGATAGCGTTCTCCAAGAACGGCAAGTGGCTGGGAGTCTGCTACCACATCTCCGTCGAAGAGCTGGCTGGCCGAGCTCTCTTCCCGCACGTTCTGGTAAAGAACTGCGGGGTGGAGTTCAACTTCGGCCAGAAAGAGGAGCCCTTCTTCCCTCAGCCCGAGGGTTATACCTTCATCCAACAGGTGACGATGGAGGACCGGACCAGAGGCACAGTGGGGCCAGCTACCAAGGCAGATTGTGAGGTACGCTCATCAGTGGGATGCCTTTTGGTCTAAGAGTTTTAGTCCTTCCCAAGTCAAGCAATTTGCAGCAATAAAAATTATTTATCTCGCTGCCCAACGACTTTTGAAAGTATTTTAAATAAATGGACACCTTTCTCGGTTTTAGTAGAAAGTTGGTTTTGGTAAAGAGTAGCTGTTAAACATTTGATGCAGACGTAAATAAAGTGCACGTCTCACTGATTTCTGTTCTCTCTTCAGATCTTGATGATGGTGGGTCTCCCAGGCAGTGGGAAAACCACCTGGGCCATCAAGCATGCCGAGGAGCACCCAGAGAAGAAGTTCAATATCCTGGGCACCAATGCCATCATGGAGAAGATGAAGGTAGGAATATGCTAATTAACTTCTCGGATACAAATGCTGCTCTGTGAATCAGTTCCCTCATTTGCAAACTTCGGGCCTTTCTGGCCTCACATGGGACTGACTCGCCTCCGCTCACCGCAGGTGATGGGGCTGCGCCGCCAGAGGAACTACGCCGGCCGCTGGGACGTGCTCATCTCGCAGGCTACGCAGTGCCTCAACCGCCTCATTCAGATCGCCGCACGCAAGAAGCGCAACTACATCCTGGATCAGGTACTGCCTTTCCTGCCCCGCCCACTCCTCCTCTGCTGTTGATCCGCAGCACACCTGCCCCCTCTCCCCATTCCCGTCCCCTTAGAGGAAAACAAAAACGCCCTCTCTGCTCTCCGATGCACATGTTCATTAATGCACTTCTGCTCTCTCTGTAGTTCCAGCCCAAATGCATTGATTAGCAGCTTGTGCTCCTGAAGACTTTACTTTGTCACTCTTAATTTCGTTGTCCTGAACATGTTGCTGTATTTTGTTTTTTCATTTATTGTTTTTTTGTTTCGTTTTTTTCTTCTTTTCTTAAAAACAAAAACAGGAACAAACTGTAGTAGAGAATGCTCTCACTATTAATATTGTTTGGCTTCCATTTTAAAAATGTATGTGCTGTTGTAAAGAGATATGTTACCACACTGTACAAGTAGTCTGTGTCAATAGTAAGATCTTGAAAAACAAGTAATCACAGCCTGGTGAGTAAGAAAACACCTTCTGTTGCTATGGTAATCGTAAAATCCCTCATCGCTTTGATGTTTAATTAGATATACTTGGAACTGTTAAATTGTGTTTTTAAAATGAACCTCAAGGTAAGTGGAAAAACTAACTGGCTTGAAGTTTTTAGGTCAAGTATGGACCAAGTCACAGTAAGGTAGGTGAGGTCACATGGGTGCTACTTGGGTTCATTAAGGAAACTGTGAGTATTGACAGGTAGGTAATAAGTGTTTGTCTGTACTGGGCACAGCTGGGCGTTTGAAGACCTGGTAAGTACAGGTAAGTAAGGGGACCCAGCTGAGGGTAGATTAGATCTTCCATCACCTCAAAATGATCCAGAGTTTATTGAAACCTCGTTTGCACACACAATTTTGTAGTTAGTTTGGTTCGAATTCCTAATCAGATAATGGTTATTTAGAAGTGGAAGAAAAGTGGGAGAGTAAGTGGTTATATTTTTTGCTGGTGTTTAAGGCAAAATCGGGTATTATCTAAAAAACAACAACTCTTGCTTTGTTTGACTATCATTGTGAAAACATCAACTTTGAGGTTTTGTACAATATTCTCAGAGATTCCTAGAAATTTGCAGAATTTAGATGCGAAGCTTATTTATTTTATTGATTTATTTAGGGGTAGTGATTGGCATTTCAGTGCTTATCCTGCACAAAATATTTATGTAAGTCTGTGCTTGACAGAAATAAGACTAGTGAGCACAGAGAGACAATTCTGGTCCCCTTTTTTATCTTGGAAAAAGTAACTCTTCAGCTGAGATGTTGCATCTCTCCAAGGTGAGTCGGTGGGAGTGGTGAGAGAAAAACCATTAGTCACTCCAGGACAGTAACTATAGCTATGGACAAAAAAGAAACGCACTCTCACTTTCATCGTTGCAGGAACCCCAATCCCCTTCCTCCGGAACGCAAAGCCTTAACAAAAAGCAAACAAGTGAAAAATAATGAACAAGCTTCTACTTCTTTCTTGTCACCATTGCTAGACAAATGTATATGGATCAGCCCAGAGACGAAAAATGCGTCCTTTTGAAGGGTTCCAACGCAAGGCTATTGTAATTTGTCCCACGGATGAGGATTTAAAAGAGCGAACGTTAAAGCGAACTGATGAGGAAGGGAAGGATGTACCCGATCATGCTGTGTTAGAAATGAAAGGTAGGAACGCCACGGATAACCAAAACAACAATGCTTCCAACCTACACACCCAGATCTGCTTTTGCTGTTTTTATTGATTTTATTTGTTAGTTTTTTTGTTTGTTTGTTTGTTTGTTTGTTTACCTTTTTGTTTCATCCCCTCCCCCGCTCAAACTTGGAAGACCTTTCCCTACCCACTCCCTTCTATTTTGCCAGATAAAAGAGCACCTGTCTTGCCCTTTCCCATCACTCCCTCGGCCCATCTAACCCCTCACCCTGCAATATCTCATCTTACTTCCTGTACCTCAGCAAATTTCGTAAAGAGTTTGAAGATATTGATCGGCTTAGCAGATATTAACCATCATTAAATAAGTTTTACTTACAGTCAAACTTGATTCCAAGCGTCTTGTTGTAAGCCTTCATTGCCCATACTTAATCCTATATGACTCTCTTTTTCTGGCAACTATCTTACTTTCTTTTAATGTCTACCTTTCATTATTTACTCCTATTCTGGGACAAGTTTTGCTTTAATCAGCTAAGGCAATATTTGTCCAAGGTCCTTCTTGACTGTCCCCACCACATCTTGTCTTCTTCTATCTGTCTCTCTCTCTCTCTCTCTCTCTCTCTTTTACTTTTTTTCTCTGTCTTCAGTCTTATTCTTTCCTTCCTCTCCCCCCTCTAATATTTTTTTGGCCACCACTGTTACGATGCTAATACTGATTCTCTTGTTTCCTCACGGTTCAGCTGTATTCTCTCTCATTGGGTGCCCTCTGCCTCCCCCCTCGTCCCCGTCCCCTTCCCTCCGTAGCCAACTTCGTGCTTCCTGAGGCCAGCGACTTCCTGGATGACGTGAACTTCGTTGAGCTGCAGCGTGACGATGCAGACGCTCTCATCAAGCAGTACAATGAAGAGGGCCGCAAGGCTTGTCCCCCGCCGGACAAGCGCTACGACAACCGCCAGGGTGGCTTCCGTGGCCGTGGAGGCGGATTCCAGCGCTACGACAACCACAGCGGTCCACAGGGAGGCCGGGGTGGCTACCAGAACCGCAGCGGTTCCGGAGGAGGTGGCTACCGTGGAGGTAATGGGTTTTTGTTTGTCTTATTTATTTACCCCTCCTTTTATGGTTTGCTTTTGTCATCATGGGGTCCTTTTATTTTTTATTTCACCCTCAAATAAATCAGCTATGCTTTTTCTTTCTTTGAGCAATTGAGCTTTAACAGGCAGCACAGTTGGATTTTTCCCTTCTTCTTTTCACAGGATACAACCGTGGTGGCTACAACCAGAATCGATGGGGGAACAACTACAGGGATTCAGGTGGCCGGGGAGGCTACAACCGCAACCAGCAGCAGGGAGGCAGCTACAACCACAACCGCCAGGGCTCCTATAACAAAGGTGGCACTGCAGCCAGCAGCAGCAGCAGCAGCAGCTACAGTCAGTCTCAGGTACCAGAGGACCAGCAGTGGGCAGAGGGCAGCTGTGAACTAACAGTAGCGTATTATGTTGTATGACTGTAAGTCGTGCAGTGTGTTTAGTATGTTGCATGCACACTAACCAAGATAAATTCCTCATATGTTCAAAATACCTGGCGAATGAAACCGGTTCTGATTTATTTTCGTGCTGTCAAAGCTAAAATGTTTTGTTTTCTGTAGCCTCAGAGCTACAATCAAGGTTACAACCAAGGTTACAACCAAGGGAACTACAGCCAGGGATATAACTATGGAAACTACAGCCAGTACCCAGGATACAGCCAGGGATACAGCCAGACACCTGCCACCACGGGCCAGACATACAACCAGCAGCAGCAAAATTACAACCAACAATACCAGCAGGTACATACTCAGAGGTTATAATATGGGCCTGTGGTCACATGGACTTCTGAAATTTCTTTGCTGGTCTGTCGTCCTGTGCATTTAGCCCTTTTCCACCAGATCCAGAACAATTCCAGTTTGCGAACCAAATTTGGAACCATTTGGTACATTTCCACCAAAATAAATAGATTCCGGATCCATAAAAATGTGCTCCGAGCTGGAACCAAGGAATAGTAGGTTCTTTAGCACGAACCGTGAAGGCAAGCAGGGGTGTGTCAAAAGAAAAGCTTTATGGCAATCTTGTGGCAGATTTGGCTATAGCAGAGTTTTCATGTGCAAAAAAGCAGGGAAAAAAAACTGTACAGAGGACCCAAAAGAAAAACTATTGTACAGCGTTGCTGGACAACCATCTGTAAAAACAAACTTCTATAGCAAAAACACACACATGCATGCAGGTAATCTATGCACACTGCCTTCCCATTACTACTGGTTACTCCCGTGTGCACTGTACAACGCCCTCCGCTAATGACGCATCTTTGGTTCCAGTAAAAATTGGAGCAACCATTCTCTTGATAGAGAACAGTTCTCAGAGGTCCCAGAGCGGTTCTGTTCATTGTTGGTGGAAAAGGGGTAATTGTGACACAGAACGATAACTCTTGAATCTTTATTTAGACACATTTCTAATTGTCTGCCTGTATAATGTCTTCATTTTTGCAGTATGCTCAGCAGTGGCAGCAGTATTACCAGAACCAGAGTCAGTGGAACCAGTACTACAACCAGTACGGCAACTACGGCAACTATGGCAACCAGCAGAGCTCCCAGGGCTCGCAGGGGACGCAGCAGTAGCCACGCTCCCGCCATGGCTCTCTACATCCATTCCATCAGCGCATTCCTCCACCCTTTTTTATAGTCTCCATCTTCACCTTCACTCAGTCTTCCTTCTCTCTTACACCTCTCCCCTGTGCTAAAAGTTAACTAAGGTTTTTTTTTTTTTGTTTGTTTGTTTTTTTTTAAAGGTTATTAGCATTAAAGCTAATTGCTTTTGAGCCCCGTTAGCATGTTTAGATTTGGTGGTGGTGGTGGTCTGCTTTGCTCTTAAAGTATTGTTATCACAGATATCGACCCCTTTCCCTAGGCGATATTTATAAATGGCAAGTGTGCGATTTGAAAAGGGTAGCAATGCATCATGCGGTTTGCTCCAAATTCTGCACATGCAGTTGTGCTTACATGCTGTGTGGTTGAGTCCATGACGGTGGGGGCTCCTACACCATAGAATTTTTTTCTGATCAGTTTTAATATTTTATATGTAGAAAATGGTTTTAATCTGCTGATTATTTCTGTCTTAAGAACCACATTTTTTTTTAAAAAATAGCTGATTTTGTGTAGTCTCCTTTATGACCTTGGGCCAACATTTAGCTTCATGCCTTTAATAACACAATCTTGTCTGCATAGGTATAAGTGGAAATTTTAACAGCGTAATTTTTCTTAGCTCTTTAACTGATGTTGCATACCTGTGGAGTTTACCCATTACATCTTTTTTTATATATTCCATTCTTAAAATGCCTCAACTGGCTGGTTTCACATCTTTCTCCCTTGTATCTCCAGTTTAGTGAGCATAATTAGTTCATTGTGTGGTTGTAAAAGTTTTTATACCTTGTACTATGTTTGTAAAAGATTATCTGCATGTGGTTTTGTGTCCAATCAAAACTCAATGTTTTTTGTATTTTGAGAATATAATCTGAAGTGTATACTTGTATGTCATTTTCTGGCGCAAAACTGGTCTGTTGCATTTTGCTGTTCGTAAAAATACCATCTTCCACATTATTGCATCTATTCCTTTCTCGTTCATTTAACCTCGATAGTTTAGCGAGTTTTTAGTGTTGCATAAAATGTTTAATGACGTCTTACTGAACAGTTAAAATCGCTTTGTACTTGCAAGCTGTGAACTGGACACCTATCAGGAATCCCGAAAATCTACCCGACCTGGCCGTAGAGGATGTATTACTGGAATATTACACCATAATAATCTTGTATATAAATGGCGCGTCTACGTAACGCAGATGTTTCATATACTATATTCTATACACGACTCGAGGCACATTTTGGGATTTTTAGAGGCATTACGACAGCTCTCCTAATTATGTGATAACGTAAAATCTAGCAGTCATATTTAAAGTCTAAAATGAAACAGGTTATAATGTATAATTAGAAAGCTGTCTTTACATAATATAAATAAGCTCGTGAATATTTACTTGATCTTTTCACATTCAAAAGCTGGAAGCATGAAAAAACGTTTGCGGAAGTTCTCATTATGCCGAAGAACGGGGAAATCCCACAATTCATTTCGCCTAAGAAGTAGTTCCGCCTGTTTTTAAGATGGCGCCTTAGAAGCTTGTACTTTGGTTTAAGTCCTGTGTAGTAAAACTTATTTGACTGTAGATCAGAAGAAATAAGGTTCCAGTAAGTTTAAGTGATTCGTTTAGGTAATTATAACTGGCCCCACAACACTATTGGATGCCTATCGTAAAAAATGAGATATTACATATCAATAACGTATCGCACAAGCTAGCTAGCGAGCTAGCTACCACAACCGGCATGTTTTCCAGTTGAAATTGTGACCAGTTTAGCTAGCTAGCTAACAACGCATATTGACAGCGGGGAAGCACTGATATTGACCTAGTGATTTAAATCCCAAAGCTGTATAATTTAAGATTTCATAGGCAGGAGGTTTAAATCTGTTTAAATTCTTTTAGTGTGAAAGCAGGTGCTTATACAGAAAACATTACTCTTGTTAATATCGCAGCTGGATGGTAAAGTTCTAGGTAATATTTTTTACGTCTGAGTAAACCAAGAAGGTAAATAGCAGTGTAACGTTGTATTTGTGATGGGGCGTATGCTTTGTTGGTGCTTAGAATATGGTTATATATGAATAAGATCACTGGTTACTATGTCAGATGTTTGCATACATACCTTTTTTTGTTTATCTGACTGAAGAGAACATCAGAATGGCGTCCGGCTCTGAGCGTACCGGAGTCGCGTCCCAGTTTTTTGCTGGTACGGAGGACGTGGCCATCGATATGACTACCAGTGAAAAGGTACGAGGCTTAAACTGTAAACATTACAGTAAAAAGAGATTTATATGCTCACGTTAACATTATATACCTACACATTCACAGCCTCTTAATTTACTGTTACGCCACGTTTTATGAAATATGCGTTTTAAGTTATTTTTGTCATTATTATCCAGTTGATTTAACATGTAGGCTCAGTTAGACAAAATCAAACACAGATGACATTTAGTCATAGATTGAGTTGCAGTGCCAGTGATTTGATTTATTTTAAATTCAAGTCTGGCTAACTGGATCATAATGTTTTGTTATATTTGTACTCTAGGTTGTGGACTTACTGAATCAGGCTGCATTTATGTCCACTGATGATAAACTTACTGCACTTAAGCAGGTAACTTTTTTTCCCCTTTCTAATGTCAATGAATGATCCAGAATTTGCATCTTTTGATCACTGTGTTTGTGTTTACCATTAGGTGCAAGAATTGATTATTAATAAGGATCCCTCATTGCTTGACAATTTCCTGGACGTAAGCACAGTCTCCTCTTTGCTATACCCTAAGAAGTGTTTAATTTTTGTGCTGCAAACTGAAAATTTGTGATCTCTCTAACTTTACATTTCTTTTAACAGGAGATGATTGCATTTCAGACTGACAAGTCAATTGAAGTGCGAAAATTTGTTATTGGTTTCATTGAAGAGGCATGGTGAGTTTTCCATACACATGACTTGTGTTTTGTAGTACCTTGAAGTTAATACAGTTAACAATATTTAAAACATCCAGAACTAATTACTGGTAACTGTCTCCTTTCATTGTTCTTAAAATCCCAGTCAGCTGAACCTCCTGCCCCACTAATGAAGTGCTTGTTCTAGAATGCGTGATGGGCTTTTGTGTTTGTGCCGCTTCAGTAAACGGGACAATGAGCTTCTGCTGAAGCTCATAGCGAACCTTAACATGCTGCTTAAAGACGAGAGCGTGAACGTTGTGAAGAAGGCCATCCTCACACTGACGCAGCTGTACAAAGTGGCCCTACAAGTAAGCACTGCCTCCCCAGGTATGAGGGAGGGGGGGGGGGGGTCTCAAATGACATCATCACCCTCTGCTGTGTGGTTATGGGTGTCTAAAGCCAGAGGTCTTTATGGTATTGTTGCATCACTAGCTGTTTTGGGTTCCCTCCGGCAGTGGCTCGTGCGCTCGAAGAGCGTGTCCGACATGCAGGAGGCGTGCTGGGACATGGTGACGCAGATGAAGGGGGACGTCCTGGCTCTGCTTGACTCGGACAACGATGGCGTGCGCACACACGCCATCAAGTTCACAGAGGCACTTATCATCACCCTGTCACCCCGGACGCTCAGTTCTGAGATACCCAAGAAACAGGAGGGGGACATCAGTCTCGACAAAATCCCAAAAGATCACTCCTACATACGCTACGGTGGGTGAGGATGGACACTAGAATGTACTCGTCAATTACAATAACTTTTTTTTTATTAGCTTACTTATTTTTAGTACTTTAACCAAAGATGGACAAAAAATTTTAAATGACTCCTTCACGAGCCTTCATGGTGGTGTTTATTTATGAAACCCCAACAGCAGTTAATTGCCACCTCCTTTTCTTCTTGCCACTGTGTCTGTCCTCCCTGCCCTCCATCATCCTCCTCCCCCAGATGTCCTGTCTGAGGAGGGGAAGTCGGCTCTGGAGCAGCTGCTGAAGTTCATGGTGCACCCAGCCATCTCCAGTATCAACCTCACCACGGCTCTGGGCTCTCTGGCCACGCTGGCCCGCCAGAGACCCATGTTCATGTCTGAGGTGGTGCAGGCCTACGAGACGCTGCATGGTGAGTGCACACCTTGTAGTCGTTATGGTGACTAACATGGTTTTGAAAGAGTGCTGTGTAATTCTAGGAAGTCATGCAGGGCTAATGCTATCTGTTATGGTAATGCATAGTTAATATGCGATGTGAACTGAATTCATTACAGGTTACTCATAGCAGCACCTCAACTCCCAGTTATGTGCTGTAATATAAGGTTATGGAATTTTATCAGAGTTAAAACATGGACCGTCTGTGGATTACTCAGAACTGCACTGGTAAACTGGGGTGTCACGGTCGTGGTAGTCACCCTTTCAGCCCTCCACCCTTGTTTCCAACAGCCAACCTTCCGCCTACGCTGGCCAAGTCTCAGGTGAGCAGCGTGCGGAAGAACCTCAAGCTGCACCTGGTGGCCGTGCTGCGGCACCCCAGCAGCCTCGACTACCACGGCCAGATCTCCACGCTGCTGCTGGACCTGGGTATGGCCCAGGGTGACATCGCCCGCTGCGTGCCCGCCGCTGCCCCGGCCCGCAAACGGCCCAGACACGAGCCCTACAACGAGGGCAAGAGAATTAAGATGGGTGAGTGTGCTTAGTGGGGGCTTCTTTCTAAATGATTCAAGGTTGTTCACTGTGGAAGACAACGATGCTTCTTACTGCCACTGAATCGTGCTTGCACTGATGTTTCAGCTTTGCTCATCCGTTTGAATAAGACCTCAGGATCGTTTGTTCTGTCACACAGAACCTGCTCTGATTGAGGATGATGAGGATAAGGAAGAACCAGCTCCTGCTGCTGCACCCAAGCCATCGTCCAGTACAGGCACGCAGTCTGCCATAGACCTCACCGCAGAGTTCCTGCTGCCCCTGCTCTCACCTGAAAACGTTGCCAACCTGGTACATTTTTGTCTTCTTCAGTAGACATAAGCTTAAGGGCCTATTTGTAGTTACATTGGCATTATTGCATGTAAATATCTTCTCTTGAAGCAAGTTGTTTCTGGATACCTTCACATCTCTAGATGCGTCTCAGTGTCTGTTTTCTCTATTTAATACACATTGAGATTCTGTTGATTAATACACATTGAGATCCACACTATCAGTCCATTTTCCCAAAGCAGAAGCGGGTGAATCAACATGGCAGGAGTGCAGCTGGAATGTAGAGTGTTGTGTGTCTTCAACACAGGTGCTGATCAGCATGGTCTACCTGCCGGACGTCATGCCCGCCTCCTTCCAGGCCACCTACACGCCAGTGGAGTCGGCGGGCACGGACGCCCAGATCAAACACCTGGCCAGGCTGATGGCCACGCAGATGACGGCAGCCGGGCTCGGACCAGGTCAGCGCCGCCCTCTAGAAGCTTTTGACTGGTGTTGCGTGCACCAGAAACCTGGGTTGTGCTGAGCAATGGACCACTTCTCTGAACATTGACTTGATCAGATTTGTAAATTCCAAATGTCTGCGTTCTAAAGCATATTAGCATCACGCAATTATATTAGCATCGCACATTAGTATCTATGTCTCTTTGCAGGTCTGGAACAGTGCAGGGTGCGGGATGAGGAGGGGAAGGAGGCAGAGGGAGAGGCCGCAGGAGAGGAGGCCTCCTCCAAGGACCCCATCATCATCCGCAGAGTGTCGGCCGTGTCCCTGGGTCAGGCCATCTCTGTGGTCGGCGCCTACAAGAACCAAGCGGCCGAGGAGACGCCCCAGGCCAAGAAACTTCCAGAACCCATCATGCCCTCTACCCAGCCTAAGTAGGGGAGGGAGGATGGCGTGGTAACTTGATAGAGACCATAGGTTGATTTTGTGTTGCATTCTTTCTCACATCCTGTTCCTGTTTTTATTATTAGAGTGCCTGGGAGCAGCGGGCGGAAGAAAGTTTTCCGATTGGCTGACGTCGTCCAGCCCTTGTCCGATTCCCAGATCGAGAAGTTAACCAACATGGCCGTGAAACGGATCCTCCAGTCAGAGAAGGCCATCGCACGGAGTGGAATGTCTCACGTAAGCAGGGCTCCCGGGAGCCGATGCCACGTTCCACACACGACGTTAAGCTCCAATGACGTCTGTGCGGGTTCGAGTGTGTCTGGTGTGGACATGCTGGCGGCGGGGGTTACGTGAAGACCTCTCGTCTTCCAGGTGCGCGTGAAGCTGCTGGCCAGGCTGATGACTCAGTTTGAGGGCACCATGAAGGACGACATGCTGCAGTTCATCCTGGAGGACGTGCGTGGCCGCAGTGACCTGGCCTTCTCGCTGCTCTACCAGGAGTACAACCAGCACTTGGGCCAGCTGCCCTCGGGCTCCCTCGACAGCTACGAGCACTGCCTGTTCGCCCTGCTCTCAGGCCTGCAGGAGCGGCCCGAGCAGAGGGACGGGTGAGTCTGTGACGCTTCACCACCCTTAGTGTACGTGCAGTGGAACCAAACACACTGACCCCAGTACAGTACAGAGTGGCTCAGTGGTTAAGGCACTCAACTAGTAATCAGAGGCCCATCACTGTTGAACTGCTAGGAGATAGTGTGGAAGCATTTACAGTTGGAGCTTCATGGAAAGTTTGGCCTAAGAAAGGAACTGCACTGTTGCACTGACATTCGCTCTATCCTGTCTGGTCTAGGCTATTCACCAAGCTGGTGCTGGAGGCTCCTCTGATCACTCAGTCTGCCCTGGAAGTGATCCGACGCTACTGCGAAGACGAGGTAAGAATGACCCCCAGTCAACACTGCTGCTGTTCAGCATATCTGAAGTTCTACTGAGTGGCTTTATACAACTTTTGTTATGGCTGTGTCATGAAATGCCTTTGGTGTGGCATTTATATAGCTATTCTAACCCGGATCTCTGTATGATCTGTGTGTGTGTGTGTGTGTGTGTGTGTGTGTGTGTGTGTGTGTGTAGTCCCGCGTGTACCTGGGTATGACCACTCTCAAAGAGCTGATCCTCAAACGGCCCTCCAGACAGTTCCAGTATCTCCACGTGCTGCTGGACCTGAGCTCCCACGAGAAGGAGAAGGTCGGCGTCTCTCTGGTTGTTCACCGCCCCTCCCACCCGACTCCCTTAAATGGGCTCGAGTGACGGACTGTGCTGCTTTATTCCAGGTGCGCTCCACCGCCCTCACCTTCATCAAGCGCATGTACGAGAAGGAGCACCTGCGAGACTACATCGAGAAGTTCGCTCTGAACTACATGCAGCTGCTCGTCCATCCCAACCCTCCCTCGCTGCTGTTTGGAGTCGGGGAGGACACAGGTTCGCTCGTCATTCAGCAGAAATATGTTAATAAATGAGTACTGCCAAAGGGCAGTTGGCATTAAGCAAATAGGATCTGCGGTTTGGCCACAGGCGCCTTCTGGGTAACTGTTGAGCATCTTTTGTGTGCAGAGGTGGCGTCTCCGTGGACGGAGGAGACGGTGCGGCAGTGCCTGTACCTCTACCTCTCGCTCCTCCCCCTCAACCACCGGCTGGTGCACGAACTGGCCGCCGTCTACACCGAGGCCATCGCCGACATCAAGCGAAGTGTGCTCCGCGTCATAGAGCAACCGGTGAGAGCCGCCTTGCCTTGCCCTGCCTCCTCGATCCGCCTCGCCTCACCCCGCCCTAATCCCGCTCCGTCACCGTGGTTTCAGCCTGAATGTCCTCTTGCTCCCTCAGTCCCTTCTACCTTAGCTCCTCCCCTTTACTCACACTTCCTATTATTCTGTATGCATGAGAGGAACTCTGTGAGGTATGTGAACTCTGTGTGTCTCTCCTACTGACAACAATGTTGTAACTGTTAAAGTGATTAAAAAAAAACAAACAAACAAAAAAAACAACCACTTTTCTTCTCCCCTCTGCAACACACACACACTTCCTTGGCTGTGCAGATTAGGGGAATGGGTATGAACTCTCCTGACCTGTTGCTGCTGGTGGAGAACTGTCCTAAGGGGGCTGAGACTCTGGTCACTCGCTGTCTGCACATACTGACAGACAAAGGTATGACCATGACAGCTTTCCTTTATGTGTCTGATGGAGCCATTTTGTGTACCTGTAGCAGCCAGCCACATCATAAAACGTCTCTCCTGCTCTTTGCAGTGCCTCCATCTCCAGACCTGGTGGAGCGAGTGAGGGATCTTTACCACAAACGGGTGCCAGATGTCCGTTTCCTCATCCCGGTCATCAATGGCTTGGAGAAGGTCTGGCTGTACTGCTCCTTCCCCACTTCGTCCTGTTTCCCACTGAAAGACCGGCTGTATTACTCTGTATATTCTCTGTATTTATGGTTGTAATGATCTGTTTCCCCTTTTGACTGCATTTAACAGAAAGAGGTGGTCCAGGCATTACCCAAACTGATCAAGCTCAATCCCATAGTAGTCAAGGAGGTCTTCAACCGCCTCCTCGGCACCCAACACAGTAAGAGCGTGGTTTTGTCTGCATCACAAGAAGGGGTTGTGCCTAGTGAGGTAGAGTTCACGTTGTCTGACTGGTCCTTGGTTATGTATGTATGGATTTAATGATGTCTGCACTCTTCAGGTGAGGGGAGCTCCTCGATGTCTCCTCTAACTCCTGGTGAGCTCCTCATTGCTCTCCACAACATTGACTCCACCAAGTGTGACATGAAGTCCATCATCAAAGGTAAAGCCACTGCTTCAGAGCCTGTTTTGGATTCACGACATAATGTAGTCAATCATCTAAATATTTACCTCATTATGGTGATGACCAATACTGCTTTAAATACTTGTTTTGAATGCTGTCATGTTTTGAATATGTTTGTAAAAGTTTAAGCCCTGCCCCTTTTGCCCCCCTCCCCTCCCCCCCCGCCGCAGCCACGAACCTGTGCTTTGGTGAGAAGAACGTGTACACGTCGGAGGTGCTGGCTGTGGTCATGCAGCAGCTGATGGAGCAGAATCCTCTCCCCATGCTTCTAATGCGCACCGTCATCCAGTCGCTTACCATGTACCCCCGCCTGGGCGGCTTCGTCATGAACGTCCTGTCCCGCCTCATCCTCAAACAGGTGCGCTTATTTCGTCTCAACAAGCTGCTCTAGGGCCACTTCTTTGGCCCAGAAATGAAGAAAAAGGATGATGGGTTCCTGAAGTTTCCCTTGTGGAGTTTCAAGTGGATACATAATATCCATAGGTTGTAGTTTGTCCAGTTTCGGCTTGACCATCATTGCATCATTTGCTGAGATATTTATTGTGGGATTGAGTAAATCTCAGTGCTTTCCTCTGTGCTCACTAGATGGTCCACATGTTTGCTCCATCACTGGTATTCAACATTCTTAATGGTTTAGTGCTTGGGTTATTGTGAGTTGGGTAAAACAAAAATGTGGAATGTATGCATGACCAGTAAACCCATACTTTTCTTCTTACCTGATTCCATTTTGACTGTGCCTCTAACTGTGCGGCGGCCGTAGGTCTGGAAGTACCCCAAGGTGTGGGAGGGCTTTGTGAAGTGCTGCCAACGCACCAAGCCACAGTCGTACAGCGTGCTCCTGCAGCTGCCGCCATCGCAGCTGGCCGCCGTGTTTGAGCGCTGCCCGGAGATGCGCGAGCCACTCCTGCAGCATGTCCGTTCCTTCACACCGCACCAGGTGGGTTGGGGGGACTGCCGGCTGTGTTCTAGAACAGCCTTCTAGAAATGTCCAGACAGAATTTCTAGAACTATCCAGGCAAACATGGTGTGCAGTTAAGGGCTTGAGTCTGCTTATGTTGTGCTGCTCATGTTTGTTTTGTGTGACGTACGAGTTTTAAACCATTCGTCTCCACAGCAAGCCCACATTCCATCCTCCATTATGGCGATTTTGGAGGCCAACAGCAGGATGCAGGAACCACAACCTGAGCCTGAACGCATGGACACCATGGAGGAGAGAGAGGTAAAACCTTGATGCATCTAAATAAACTGAGATATGTTGGGATAAACGTACAGGGGAATTAAAAATAAGGAAACATCACATGAAGGGATGCCTAAAAGAATATGAAGTACAAGTTCTCTCTCTCTCTCCTACAGGTTCGTCCCCAACCGGTCACGGTACCCATAGCGCAAATAGAAATTCCAGCTTCCACCCTCATCACCGCTCCTGAGCCAGTGCCTCAGGTAGCTTTGACCCAACAGGAGGAAGAGGAGGAGCCTATGGAGGAAGGCGATGCAGGTGCCGAACGTCTAGAGATCGCCACTGAAGCCACAGCACAAGTGAGAAAATTCTTTCTCAATAGCATTTCCTTTAACACCAAACACTTCAATTTTTTACCATTTGAATTTTTTAAAATTTGAATTTAATCCATGGCAGGTTGAAGAACTTGAAGCTGAGGTGAGCGCTACCCCAGTTCCTCCGGAAAAGGCAGACACACCAGTGGAGGAGAAATTTACTGACTCTGCCAGTGAACAACCACAAGAGACAGTTGAGAACAGTATCACAGAAGCTGAGACCAGGGCAGAAGATGCTGAATGAAGCAGTGCAGAGGGGGACTGGACACCTGCGTTCATTGCCTGACTGCAGTGGACCAACTGTTGAAGCTTTGATTTTCTGGAAGCTTTGATTTATTTAAGTGTAAAATATCAGTGAATAGACTTTTGAGCTCTCAAATGGATACCAGTATGATTTATAGTTTATCAGTATATTTCCAACCTTTTTTTCCTTCAGTTCTGTAGTGTTATAAAATTGTTGAAAATTGAGTTGATTTTGTCCTGTCAAGCAAAAATAAATAATCTCTTTATATGTAATTTGTAGGTTTTTCTTTCTTTCATAATTTTGAACATTTTTTTTTTTTTTACAAGCAGGCGTTATATGTAGTTAACTGACTCTACAACGGCAGTTCGATTTAAAAAATGCGTTGCCGTTCTTTTACTACTATCCTCCTGGTCTTGAAGTCTCGCTTACTTGCGCATAACCAATCAGATTCATGTAATCGAAGCGTCATGGCAACCGATTTTGTTGGTACCTAGCGATTTGTATCTTGGGCAACCAGAAATCTATTTGGGCATTAGCTCATTAGCTAGCTAGTTATAGCTCTGGACATGTAAAATACAGTACGCATAACAAATGGCTAGCTAGATACATTTACATCTAAAAACAAGGACCAACTTTATTTTTGACTTGACCCAAAAGTATCACAGAATGGAAACTGCGGAAGGACCAACAAATAACCAAAGGCAGCAGGCGGCAATGAATTTCAAGGCTTTCCTGATGAAAAACAGCACAAACAGTGACCTCAACCTGTGAGTGTTGTCTTGAATGTGAACACTTTTTGCAAGTGCATTTGACCTAATCGTTTGCATCAATAATACCTAATGTTTAATAGATTAGCTAGCTACTACATTTCGTTGCCTTGTACTCGTACATGTGTAATGACAAAGTTGAATCGTCGATAGTATCGAAAAAATGTCACATTTTTTTTCAGGTATGACCACCTAGCGCGTCTGCTTACCAAAGTTATGGACGAACGCCCGGAGAACGCTGTTGATGTGATAGAAGACATGAGCCGCGAGGTGAAGCGGAGTATGTTTCAAGACAAGCAGAGCACTCTGCGCGACGCTCCGGTCATCACCGCCGCAGAACTACTAGCTGAACAACAGAAAGCCCTGTTTTCACGTGGGGCAGGAGACGAGGGCGACCAAGAAGACGAGCTGGTGAGAAAACTGCCTTTTTTGAGAGAGGGGAAAAAACACTTAAGTTGCCATATAAACCAACACCTTGCAGATATTTTTTGGACATTAATTACAGCATTTCATTATGTTTCATTGACTACAATGATGGAATTAAGTTCACATACACACACATTTATTTATTTGTATTTTTTGCCTTATTTCACATTATTTCAAATTCTTCTAGGTGGAGACACCACTTCCCAATGTGGCTGAGCTGAGTTTCTTCATGGAACAAGCCGGTGTAGGCTTGGGACGGGTAGAGATGCAGAGGATCTTCCTAGCCCTGAAGCAGCTGGTGGACACGCAGCCCCTGCAACACTGCCGCCTCTGGGGCAAGATCCTGGGTATTGAAGGAAACTACATAGTAGCTGAAGTGCAATACAGAGATGGTGAGGAAGGAGCAGAAGAAATGCAGGAAGATGAGGAGAGAGAGAGAGACACTCAAGAGGAAGATGAAGAAGGAGAGAATGTAGAAGTGGTAAATGCCTGATTTCTCAAGCATTCTTATTTATATCTTTAACCTTAAACACTGAGCTCATTATTTTGTTGAAATATATTGAAATTAACTAATGTAGACATGAGTGAGAAATGAGTCTGGACCTGGAGTCTGGATACAAGTTGTTGAGTAATTACATAATTAAGAGATGTGTGTTAAAATTTAACTCATTACTCTGTTGTTTTTTTATTTCCGGTTATTTTAGGTTGATCCACTCCCCAAGTCAGCCTACAAGCCACCCCCCACAGTTCCTAAAGAGCCTCATCGTTCCGGCACAAACAAATTCACCTACTTTGTGTGCCGGGAGCCAGGCCTGCCCTGGGTCCGCCTTCCCAACGTCACCCCAGCTCAAATCACAGTCGCGCGGCAGATTTTCAAGTTCTTCACCGGGCGTCTTGATGCCCCCATTGTGAGCTACCCACCGTTCCCGGGCAACGAGGCCAACTACCTGCGAGCACAGATCGCCCGCATATCAGCAGGCACCCATGTCAGCCCACTGGGCTTCTACCACTTTGGGGATGAAGAAGGGGAGGAGGAGGAGGAGGGAGCATCTGACAGCATACAAGAGAATCCCGACTTCGAGGGCATCCCCGTGCAGGAGATGGCAGAGTCACTGTCTGCCTGGGTGCACCACACACAGCACATCCTCAAACAGGTAACTTGGCACTGCAAAGAAAATCTGAATTGTGAATACTCTTACACCATATGTGCAGAACTGAGCAAAAATTTGTGATGTCCTCCAAACGTCATCAACCTGCAATGGTGCATTGGTGGCAGCTTTACAAATATGTTGGTTGTCTACATAAAAAGCATTACCTTTCAGCCTTGTTAGCAATTATAGAACACTGGAGATATAAACGGGTGGGAAAAGGCAGAAGCCACACTGATGAGAAACATGATTTTAAAGTAACATTTATAGTAAACATTTTGTTTAGGTGTACATAAAAACTGTAGTTGGTTAACACCAAGGGACGACAAATCGCAACACATCCAGAGAGCGAAGACTGTGATTTCCATACTTCACATTTAAAAGAGAAGATAAATCAACAGGGAGTTCACCAATAATGGCTTTATATATAAAAACATACCAGTGACTAAGACGGCGCACACCAAGTGAAGACCAGTTTACTTTAGAATAGAGTACACAGTGATGAGTTAGAGGACTACAATTTATAATAAACCTTAAAGCACTGTGATACACACTGTCCAGCTTATTCAGACACTGAGTAGACGCGTTCATATACAACACATCTCCATAGTCAATAACAGGAAGAAATGTAGACTCCACCAACTTCCTTTTAAACGAAATAGAAAAACAAGCCTTATTTCTGTAGTAAAATCCAAGTAAAATCTTCAGTGTATTTGTTAAGTACTGTAGATGTGATTTAAAAGACAATTTGTCATCAATCACAAACCCTAAATATTTAAAACTAGATACAGTCTCAATCTGTTGACCAAGTTTGGTAAAAATATTCTCAGAACAGACAGACCTTTTAGTTTTTGAAGTAGAAAATAACATAAGTTTAGATTTTTTCTGCATTTAACACAAGCTGCAGCTGACAAAGCTGCTCTTGCAATTCATCAAATGCATTCTGAAGATATGCAACTGCATTGGCAGGAGTAGATGCACTGCAGTACATGACCAGATCATCAGCATAAAAATGAAATGTTGTTTTTGTAATATTTTGTCCAAGGTTATTAATATACAAGGTAAATAACAATGGTCCCAGGACTGAGCCTTGTGGTACCCCTCAATGAGAGCAGTGTTAGTAGTTCCCTTGTGAACTCAAGGCCAAAGGTGGAAGTGGCAGTACTGGAAGACTGAATCCAGGATGCATATCTGTTCATGTTTGTAAGTCAAATGTTTTTGACGAATGCTCCTTCTTTGTGTGTGTATGTGTGTTAGGGTCGTTGTACGTGGGTCAACCTGGCTGAAAAGGTCGAGATGGACTCTGAAGAAGATGCAGAGTCCATCTCTGAACAAAAGAGGGAGGAGCCTGACGAGCCTGAGCCTGAGATCGGGCCGGCGCTTCTCACGCCGCTGTCGGATGATGCAGGTCAGTGGACCCCGAAGACCAAAGGATCCCGTGTCATCCAGCAGGGCCGGAGCGGCTCTGAGCTTGGAGGCCCCTGTTCACTCCTGACACTGAGCTGTAGGGGTTTTGGTTTATATTTATCTACCCCTACCCCGCGTACCTACAACCAACGACTGAAATAGGAGCGGGCGAAGGTTTAATGCATGTAGAAGCTTTATCTGACTCCAAATTATAGTTATTACAGTACAATTACAGTACAATTTGTGGTGGGGCACTCTCCAAGTGACCATTGTGCCTTTCTCACCCGTATCTCTGTGCCTTTGTAATAATCACCAGCCTGTTCATAGTGGGCAACTTAATGGCAGGTGGATTAAATTAGTTCTGGAACTC
>JAOYMR010000002.1:3363897-3378758 GCA_025802075.1 Tenebrosternarchus preto
ATGGATGGATGGATGGACATTAACCTGTATTATGATGGATGGATGGACATTAACCTGTATTATGATGGATGGATGGAAATTAATCTGTATTATGATGGATGGATGGACATTAACCTGAATTATGATGGATGGATGGATGGATGGATGGATGGACATTAACCTGTATTATGATGGATGGATGGATGGATGTTAACCTGTATTATGATGGATGGATGTTAACCTGTATTATGATGTTGCAGGTGGGTAAAATTAGTAAAAATACAAAAATAAGGTAAAAGGTAAATAAGGTAAAAGTTTCTTTATACAAGTAAAAAAAAAACTGGTATAAGCTGTTGGGGTATTAAAAACAGACATATTTCTTCTTAATTCCTGAATAAGAACATCAAGAACTAAAATCTTTGAACAAAGCAAAATAAAAACTATGTAATCCACAAACTGATCCCAATGGTATGGCAAATTTGGCTTTTCTAAATACTGTATTTTACATTTAATTTTTTTTTTACTTTGAATGTTTTATGAAAACATATTTTCATAAGTTTTAATTCATACCAATTGATACTAATATCCAAGTGATTTTATATCAAGTTTCTTGTTTTCATTTTTTTAAATCTGATAAAATCTCAAATTTAGAATCACTAGCTTCTCCCACAACAGAAATATCTGTGCCACCTGATCACCATCCATATGCCTGATTCATATAGGGTCAGATCTTTTTGAAATTCCTTATCTCATTTAAGTGGTCCTGGAAGCACCTTTCAAGCATGTACAGGGTTTCAGATGACCTGTGACCTATCCTCTCCTTGACCTTGACTGTGGTCTCCACTGAATAATCTGTCCACAGAGGAGCTCCCTTTCTCCCGCTGCCTGTGCTTCTTCATGTGGGCACTGCGACTCTTCACCTTATGAAACCCTCTGAAGGACATAGATACCACATGAAAACATTTCTGGTAACTCTCAACATTTATCACATGATTGTATGCCTTTTCCACAGCTCAGTCATATTGTACGATGCAAACCTGCCACACTCCTTGCAGGTAAACTGCCTTTTCTTAGTAGACTGGCCTCCCTTGAGTCTATTTGGAGATCTGAGCCCAATCATGTTCTCACATTGTTCCTCTGGAGCACTGAGGGTTTCAGCCTGCAGCCCAACAAAGGAAGTACTAAGTGTTTCTTTGCAGTAGCCTGTGCCATAAACATTTATATTTTCAGAGTACAAATCGTGAGTGGTTTTCCAGAGCAGAAGATCTGAGCAAAAGGCTAGTTTGCAGGTTTAATGCAAATAGTTAATCACTACGTGGGTCTGTAAAGCGTTTCCACGTCTGGCTTGTATAACGATGCCTACAGAGATCTCTCTGCTTCCCTCGCTCTGTTCCACTCCTCTGGTCCGTTGCTTGAACTTCTTCACCTTCTTCATGGAATAGTAATATTCCACACACTGGGCCACAGTTTTGTTCTGCAACTGTTAGAAAAGGTTCTATTACTCTGGCCACTAAAGCAACTGGAGTGTGAGCTCTGAGGCCAACTGTCTTACCACACTGTGGATTAGCTGAAAGTCCTTGCTGTGGTTGAGCAGAGCCTTCCGAAACAGCTTCATCTCCTGAGCACTCCAGTGATCTGACCCTAGCGTTTAAAGGAAAAGATTTCTGGTAAGACAGTAACATTTGTGCAAGTGCAAAATTACAGAAAAAAAAACGTGGGATAATAACATTTGGGTTTAGGGGTCATTTTTAACCAAACCACTTACCTTCAAATGACAGTGACAGGTATGCTGATTTGTTTAAACTTCACATTCTGATAAAATACTGATAATTTAGTCTGATAAAAACTCTGTCCTATAGTCTGATAAAACAATAACATCATGGACCCAACAGCCAAAAACCCAATCAGGCTTACCTGCATAGTGGTAGTCACTTAGTGGATGGGAGGATGTCTGATAATCTCCTCTCACTAAGAGCAAATCTAGTGCAGCCTAGTTCAAATAATAATAATAAAAAAATCAGGCTCAACACTTTAGATGCAACATTCATGAACTGCTAGCACACAAATCTGAGTGGATGAGACAGGCTTACTAATATGTCTCCTTGGACCTCATGCAGACAATGAAGGGCAAGTTCGTTGTTAGTACCCCCTCCTGGTAGCACACTGGAACAGCACATGTTCAGAAACTCTGTGACTACAACGCAAAAAAAACCCACACACATACTATCTCAACTACTACTGTAGCTCTCTCAACAAGACACAGCAACTGCTCATCAGATAAGACACTTCTCTGGGCCTGTTTAAAGCCATTAAAACTGCTTTACTGACAATTGTTTCACGTAAAGGTCATTCCTAAATGACCTTGATGAATAAGCTGAATAACTTGTTTTCAGACGGTTATGTTGTGTGTGTGTATGTGTGTTGGTGACACAAACCCCTGTGTTGTGTGTCCAGGTTATTGGGAAGGTCTCCCCATGGAGCCCAGACGAGCTGAGCAGGGTGTTCGTCATACAGCATCAGCAGCCGGTTTCGTAGTGGGGGGATCTCCGCTTGGAAACGGGCTCCCACGTTGATCCGTCTGCTCAGAAAAATACACATCAGCGTCACTTGTGAACAACCAGATGAACAGATATAACATGTAGCTGGTCTGCAGGGTTTCCCATTTCGCTGGAATTCACATGAAATCTATTACCTTGATTATAATAAACCTATTACCTTGATTATAATAAACCTATTATAATAAACCTGTTACCTTGATTACAATAACAGCAATGATGACTTACGGCTCTGTATTGACAACCATGCTGTCCATCCTCAAAGAGATGCCATCGTTCCCATCTGTAATGAGAGGACAGCAGAAACAAGATACGTTAGTCTCACTATGCAAGTATGCATGGAGGTGATTCCCACCCTGGCAAATCCATTATCATGGTAGTGTAAACCACACTTTTATACCACTGCGACTACATAACGAAACAATAACAAAACCAAACCAAACACATAATCCAGCCAACGCAAGCACTGTTGGCACACTCTCGTCAAGTCTTTCACCCACCCAGGAAGGCGGTGTAGATGCCTGGTGGCGGTGGGCACGGCTGGTACTTGGGCAGGGTGCTGAAGTACAGCCCCGTGCCTGGGCGTAGGGGGCTCAGCATGGGGGGTGGAGTGTAGGGGGGCAGGTGGAAGCCCGGGGTTAACAGGTGGTCGGCCAAGTAGCCCGGGGAGCGCAGCTGACTGGGGTAGCCCCCCGCAGCCCGACAACCCTGCCATCCCACGGGTGGAGGCAAAGGGCTGGGGATGATGAGGGTGCTTAGGAGGTCTGACTGCCGGTTCTTCCTGGAGAGTGCTGTGTTGCTCTGCACCTTCTCTGTCTGTGAGGAGACCTATTAGCATGTGAGGCCATTAAACTCTACTGGAAATAACTAATTATTGAATGAAATTATATTTAACAATTAACAGTTGGCAGTGATGGTATTAAACTATGCAAGCTGTTTCTTTATTTACTGTTAGACCACTTACTGCATGGAGCACTTCCCACACATAATTACTTAAGGCAGTGTTTCCTAGATCTCCCTCAGAACAGGTCTTAGTTATCCCCATCACAAACTTTACCAGGTATTCAGTGTTCTTGATTAAATGATTAAATGAATAATCTCAAAGTGCCTAAAGACGAACTGTCTGGGATGAACTGTCTTATAATATGGTAGTATGAGTTTTTACTGAGGGTCTGTGTAATGGGACCTGCTTGTCTGAGACCGGTACAGAGACTGGGATGACCAGTGGTGACAGCTGGAGCCCTGGAGACTCCTCAGCCAATCCAGCATCTCTCTCCATGCTCCCTCTCTGCCATAGGAAGGAGAGTCAGACAATATCCATAACAGAAATGCAAGCTTGGTATAACAGGACCATTTCAGTCAAAAATATTAACATTGAAGGAGAACTGACATTTTTTTTTCTTGAGGTTTATTTCTTTGACTGTAAGACACTGTACCTGCAAAGAGGGCACTGACTCCAGTAACTGAAGATCCATTTTAGCAAAAGAGGCTGCCAGAGCTTTCTGTAGTGAAGACTGGTTACTGTGACCAGGAGGACATGTTAGATATGGGCTGAGTAAACCAAGGAGATTTTTTTTAACTAGGGAGATCTAGCTCAGAGCAGTAATCTTCTAGATAATCTACCTGGTTCCTTTATTCAGAACAACATAAACTTAAGAATTTCCTTTTAAAAATAGCCTATTTAAAAATAACATATTCTAACCTGGCACCAGACTCTCTTCCATCTCCTGTCACAACAGCAACATTGCTTCCCTGTGTAGTGAAATGGCACAGAAAAGCTATCCTGAATGATCTACTCTCCAACAGTGCAGAGAACGATCCTCACAAGAACAAGCGGAACACTCTCCATTTAGAGCAAAAACTCATGCAATACCTTGACAGAGAGAGAGGTGGCATTAAAGGATGCCATGGCAACCTGGCTGGGGGAGACAAGGTAGCCGGGACGGGGCTTGGGCCGTTTTTGCATGGAAGGTCTAGGTGCAGGTAGCGGAGGGACAGGAATATCAATATCGGCAGTCTTTGTGCTCTTATTCCTCACTCTTTTCTTTCTGGTTTTGGATGTGCGTGGAAGGTGTAGAAGAGGAAGCTGTGTCTCCCTGCAACCAGAAGGTGGCTCCTCTGAGCTCAGCTTCCTGTGTGATCCAGAGCACAGTGCTGCCCCGTTACCGTAGGGAAGGTGCTGCTGATGCTTCAGCAAAATGGGACGGCTGTGCTTGGCGCGAACCGGAGACCCTGTGCCCGAGGGACGCTTCAACCTGCCGCCAGTCACATCTTCACACGGCTGGACGGACAACACCTCCTTCCACGCTTGGAAGTCTGCCATGGAGAAATGCAGGCTGCTTTCCCAACCGTGGATGTTCTGAGCATTTGTCTTAGGGTTCTCTGGTTCTGTTGGGTCCACCACTCTGCTCCCAGGCTGTGCTCCATGACTCATGGTCCACAGGTGGGATGGTAATGCTCCATGAGACGTGGCCAAATTGCCTGCGCTCTCTGGATTACATGGAGCACCTGCCACTGCTGACTCCCAACCTTCTCCGATCTTGAGGTGTGGTGGCCTGGGTTCTTCTGGGTAGCAGTTCAACCCAAGGTTCGTCGCTGCTGAAGTGAACCCCGTGTAGCCACCTCCGCAACTGGAGGACGCCTCCAACAGAGAGCCTGCAGTCTTGGGAGAAGAGAGGAAGAGGGAATGGTAGTCCAGCTGCCCCTCTGCCATAGAAGGCGGCTGCGTGGGCTTCCATAGGGCCTGGGTGGGCTGCACGGGGTTGGGCTCATGGGGTTGCAAGGACGCTGGGAGCAGGTACAGGCCATGCTGGTTGGAGCAGTGTCTCCTCAGTAAGTGCTGGTCATAGTACGTCTTCTGGCAGCCGAGCTGAGGACAGCGATGTGCTTCTCTCTTCTGGTGGGTCAGCATGTGGCCAGTTCTACACCAAAAGAGAGGTCAGTCATGCTTAAAACGTGCAATGAATGTTCAGTCAATGTAATCTTTCATATCTGGCACATAAAAAAAACTCTAAACCCACTAATGTCTAAAGCACATTAAACTAATGTCGGACTAATGATCATCAGGTTAAACCATCAGTACAAATTCCCAGTTGTGCAGCCATTTCAACATTTCAAACATGATGAAGTCTGGTTCTCTCCTTCTGGTTCTCTTTGCCAGGCATGTATGCATTTGTCACTGTTTTGGGTTGTACACCTATTTTTGTAGTAGCTTTCATAATGTGGAGACAACCAGAGATGTTTTTCTTCATAGTTAAAATCGTTACAGATTTTCATCTGACTTGGTGTTAATGCATATTCATTTTCACTGGACCATCATGTTGCTTTCAAGAACATTCACTGGGTTCACAATTTATTACTAAACACAAAGTAACAGGAATTTATCATAGGCATTTAGTGTTGTGAGAAATCGTTTCCACTCACAGGTGATCGTGGCGTTTAAACCCTCGTTGGCAGATCTGACATACGTGAGGTCGATCTGGCCGGTGCGTGAGTAGGTGTTTGTTGAGAGAGTTGCTGGTCCCAAATACTTTACTACACTCTGAACACTGATGCTTTATGACTTTGGCCCTCTGTATTGCCTTTGTTGGAAATAGCTCAGGCCCAAACAGGGACACTGCCCCTCCCTCACCGACACTGCCAGGGGCCTTCACTGAAGAAAGTAATGGTTCTTCTGATTCATTTACTACGCAAAAGAATGATAAAGATTTTTAAAAGAGAATTTAAAACAGTTTTTCTTATTTTATGCATATCATATTACTAAGGTATCCACGGAGACAACAATGCACTATGTTGACACAAATATCATATGATAAAATGCTTTAAATCAATAATCTCCAAACTGTTCAAATACACAGAAGTTAGTCTAGTTAAACTAGTTAAAGCCACGGCTACTAACCACGGGTCTCCCTGCTCATTCCAGCGTCCATCCAAAGCCGATGCTCCATAGCTGGAAGCGAGGGCATGGATAGGGTTACGGGATTGATGAAGATGACATCTTCGGAGGGGTTTTCAGTCGTTGAGAGCAGAGATAAATTTACATCAGAGGGGTTGACGGCTTCCATCGCCTCGTGTGTGGAGTAGAATTCAGGAGAGTCCCGCTCTTCAGCCATGTTGCTAGAAACAAAAAATCGTGCTATTTACGTAATTATTTAAAAATATGTATAATTTACTCTAATTTACACAATCACAAATGTTCTATTCGACAGAAATGCAGAATCGCGGTTTTTAAAAACTGAATTTGCTTCCACAATTTCGAGCAAAACGAGCATGTCAAGCTCGTTTTCTCTCCAGAAATGTGCAAATTAAACTTTTAATTTAAAAAACATGTTAATATTAGATAGCTGATAACACTTAGTGTGCAATATTCATGTAATGCGTGCACGAACTAACTAGCTTGCTAGCTAACACATGTTAGTTAGCTAACGTACATAGCCAACCAGTTACCTTTGCCAGTAGTGAGCTACCTAAACCGTCTTTTACAAAGGCGCAATCTGCTTAAAATAGTAAAATAACTAGCTAATCAAACACGTGCAGACAAGGTCTGAAAAAGCCACGATCAAATTAACCGAATCACAACTAATATTCACTTAACAGGTTGTAAATATAAATAAATATATAATTTGGCTAATACGTTAAAATACGATAAGCTTCTGTCACCAGCTAACCCTGGCATTAGCAATAAATGTACTATATGCATTTGTATCTTATGCATATATGGTTTTGTGCCACGTGATCACATTATACGTCAAAATCATGCACCAGACTCTAGAACTTTCTCGGTTGAGATTTCTATTGTATTATTTCGTGTGTGTGTGTGTGTGTGTGTGTGTGTGTTTTTTTTTATTTTTGTATTTTTGGTACTTACCCTTTAGGGCAAGTAGAACAAGGTGTTAGCAAGTCATTGATTCATTTCCCAGGTAGTGCTGCCGCACTGATACATACATATTGGATAAGAACTTTTGCCAAATGTTGTCAATATTTTTGCCTATTACTGTGTAGCTAAGCCTTCTTCCATGGCCTTGCACTGTACAAACGCAGGTTATAAAATTAATACCGACAATGAACAATTGTTTATATAAATTAGCTCATTATGTTTCAGTTTTTTAGAGAATTACTGACCCAGCACCGCACCCATCCAAACATCTGGAGCTGAAAACACTACAACCCTCTAAGGATCTTAACACAAATCATACTGCAGCTTAGTGACCAGGCAGCAAGGACACAGCTACATTCGTTTTATTGTTTTCTGAGTTTAGAACATGCGAAAAGAACTGAATCTTCACAAGTCTAGAGAGTCTGTTTGGTAAAGGTATGTGTTTTGGTTTCATAAAATATTTTACAAGGGTGAAGAAGGACGAGATCTTCTAGTTCATCTTCAGGTTAAAACAGGTAAAAAACTTCATTAAACGTTACAATGCTTTTGAGATTTTTGAGTATATAGGCTAGGTGTTTTCTATAAGTGTAATTTGGTCTACCATAAACGTTTAAAGGCATTACAAGACACAGAGCATGTGTCTGTAAAATAACATTTGTCAGAGGGCATGTTGAAGTGCATATTTTGTGAAGTACATGCTTATTTGCAAAATCTTAAACTTCCATCCATTAATTATATTTTAACTGAATTACAATTATGCAGATAATGTTTGTTTGTTTAGTACGTTCCAGTACTTCAGTAATCTGCAAATTCCTATTTGGTAGTATGTGCAAATTTGGCTAATTCCCATTATTATTTAATGTACTTTAGGATTTGTCTGATCTCATGTAATTCCCTTTCCTTACATCTACATGCATCATATAGTCACGCATATAGGGATGAATTGGCGCCTGTGGCCCCAGTCTCAGTTTTGATGGTAATGTGATTTCTACATTCTTCATATTTCCCCTGCTCCACCCAATTCCATTTCATCTGTTTTTTTGTCCTTTAAGAACTGGTCTGCAGCAGGGGAGTCCCCTCTATTCACAGTCATGCTCAAGGGCAACAATGAAAGCACAGCTGTTCTGGCTTAACCAGGAGATGAAAAAAAAAAACCTGTCTGTTTATATACACTGCAAGAGGGGTTTTTAAGTTCAGTCTTAAGGTCCAACAGATTCAGTTTTTTCCAGTTCTGATACATAATCCAAATCATAAAGGCATTTCTAATACACTGATGAGTTAAAATATGTATGCTAGAACAGGAAAACTGCACAGTACACTGGTTCCCAGTATTGGAGCTGAAATTGTCGCCCTGAGAGATTTGAGGTCAGGTGATCATCAGAGTGTCGGATAATCCCAACAAAAAAGAGAGAATGATTCCTTGTAAAGAAAACAAATACACAAAAAAACACTGAAGAGGTGGCTCAAGAGATTTCCCAAAGACGACAGGGGTAAAACGTGGATGGAATAAGGAGGAGTGAATGAGGAACAGATGGTGGGGGGTCAGTAAGACACCAATGCTGAATAAGGGACTGTGACAACAATCCACAGTCCCTTTCATTCAAACTTATGTAGGTGCACAGCAAGATCTCATGATAGAGGACATTTATATCAGATGACATGTTCCATTCTACATCAGGCATTCTACACCATACATAAAGAGTTCTATTATTCTATTCGGATATATATCGGAATACAGTTTTGTTGCCTTGGTGAAGCTGTAATGGTATATGGATTTTTTTATTTTTTTTTTAAAAGCACCATCATCCTCTTCTTTGATAGTCTCTAAGCCTTTCTGAAGTAGCCCTCAACCATTGCGACTGTGCCACTTTAGGGGTGTAAATTTATTAGAGGTGGAGTGTCATTGAAAACGTATAGCATTGTTTTTTTCAGATGAAAAAGCCCAGCCACATTCCAGTACTCCTTAGACCTCATGTATTCCTCAGCATCTGTATTTATGCACATACACCATGCTGGGTTTGCCTGAAAATGTTTGTTTGGTAACATGTATTCTGCTGTGCCAAGAACATGATGTTTGTATAGCTGTGTTCAGACTCATGGACTCAATAATATGGTGTCTGTACAGCTTTGTTCAGACTCGTGGAACGCTAAGGTTTGGCTTGATGGCTACCAAGGAAGTGAAGAAGCAGGGTGTGAAATCCCTGAAGGGGTTGTACACAGTGACTGAGGGCTTGAAGATGCTGTATCGCCAGAAGCTGCTTCCTCTGGAGAAGTACTACGCTTTCTCTAATTTCCACTCGCCTAGCCTGGAGGATACTGACTTCGACAACAAACCCATGATCTTGGTGGTGGGTCAGTACTCAACAGGGAAGACTACCTTCATTAGGTAAGTAATACAGACCTTTACAGTGCAAAAGTGTCCCAGGAGCTAGAAGCTTGGATCAACGCAGAACATGGGGGATGCTTTTCAGGTACCTTCTTGAACAAGGAGACTACCCAGGTGGCAGGATTGGGCCCGAGCCAACGACAGACTGCTTCACCGCTATAATGCACGGTGATGTTCAGCACATCATCCCAGGAAACGCCCTCGTCGTCGACCCCAACAAACCTTTCCGCAAACTCAGTCCCTTTGGGAACGCCTTTCTGAACCGGTGAGAAATCGGGAAGCACGTGGCTGTCTGGCTGAGAGAGGATGGGATGAGACTAAATTCTTATTTTCAATGTGGGGCTTGAAGTGCAGCCACTAAGCTGAAACAGGAGTAGTTTCTACTGAAGCAGCAAGCAGCCTCTTGAGGCAGGTGGGAGCGGCTGCATGTCATGTTTGGCGTCTTAATTAGTGCATTTAGCCAAACGTTTCTGTGAAACTGAGGTTTTGGTATTTCAGACACATAAATGAAAGAGACTGAGAAAGTAGACAAGAACCTGAGAGAACTCAGTAACTGCCCTGGGGCTTTTTGTTGAGCAGTCTGCTGCCCTTTTGAGAGCCATAAAGTACCATCAATACTTCCTTTGTTCAATTGTTCACTTGTTTATATTCAACAGGGCTTCTGATCTTGTATTTCACACTGATTGCTTGTTTTCCATGTAGGTTCCAGTGTGTGCACTTTCCAAACCAGGTCCTGGAGAGCATCAGCATTATTGACACACCAGGAATTTTGTCCAGCTCTAAGAGAAAGATGAGCAGAGGCAAGACACATTACACGAGACCCCACCCCCTTGACATTGTTGCTGGGCTTCAGTAAGGATGTGAATGCTGATAAACTTATGAAGGCCCAAATCGGTACTTTAATCATAAAGATACAAACCTGTATGTTGATATATTGATATAATATAATGATAAAAAATTTGATTGGTCAAAAAACTTCTAATGACATGAGTGGAGTTTGTTTTGCTCTCATATATATACACACAAACCCTGATCCTCCATCAGCATCATCCTGTCTGCAATGCTTTAGTGAACGCCAGCACAGACCTCTAACTCCCGGCATCGCTAGGTTACGACTTCCCGGCCGTGGTGCGCTGGTTCGCAGATCACGTGGACCGCATTGTCCTGCTCTGCGACGCCCACAAGCTGGAGCTCTCCGACGAGTTCTCGCGCACGGTTGCCGCCCTGCGGGGCAACGAGGACAAGCTGCGGGTGGTACTCAACAAGGCCGACAGCGTGCAGCCTCAGCAGCTCATGCGCGTGTACGGCGCCCTCATGTGGTCACTGGGTAAGGCGTTCCGCACGCCAGAGGTGCTGAGGGTCTACATCGGCTCCTTCTGGTCGGCTCCGCTCAGGGCGGTGGACAACCGGAGGCTGTTTGAGAGCGAGGAGGAAGATCTGTTTGCCGATATCCAGAATCTGCCCCGCAATTCTGCCCTGAGAAAGCTTAACGACCTAGTAAAGAGGGCACGTCTTGTAAGGGTCAGTATGAGCTTGCATATATCTTTCATTACTAACAGCACATATGACACATACAGGTGACATTCCCAGTATTCATTTAAAGTCTTGGTTTAAGATAGATAAGATAAATAAAATGTTATTTACTGTGAATGTAAATAAATGAATGGCTTTTGCTGCCATGAGTTTTAGACAACTTCTGCTGTCTAAAAAAATATTCCAAGTAACTGTTACCAAGGAACATGCCTATAAGCTTTCTCTAGAGTCTTCAGTCTGTGTGAACTATCCTTAGGGTCCCTATTCAACCGAATAAACAAACCACAGACCTCATTGACTCGTTGACCTGGTAAAGAGGGCACTCATTGTAAGGGTGAGGCAGACTGTGAATGTAAACAAATGATTGTTGTAGATGTATGAGCTTTAGACATCTGTTGCGTGGCAGCAAAAAACATGCAAAGTCACTGTTTCTAAGGAACACACCTAGAAGCTTTCTCTAGAGTCTAAAGAACACACCTAGAAGCTTTCTCTAGAGTCTAAGGAACACACCTAGAAGCGTTCTCTAGAGTCTAAAGAACACACCTAGAAGCTTTCTCTAGAGTCTAAAGAAGAGTCTTCAGTCATTGTGAAAGGTCCTCAGGCTTCTATACTCAAATTAAACAACAGACCTCACTGACTCAGTGACCCCATAAACAAATAATGTTTATTTTTTCTTTATGTCAGCTTTACTCCTAAACTATGTTACTGTGCTAATTTTAGCTATTTCCATTTTGTGTGAGAAATTCTGTTTAAGTACTGCACGTGCCTAGACATTTGCACGAATGTGGAATTCATTCGGTAATGACACTTGTTGAGTGTCACTGAGGCAGGTCCCTCTGCCCTCATCCTCCTCTTTTCAGGCTCACGCTTACATCATCAGTGCCTTGAAGAAGGAGATGCCCCTTGTCTTTCGGCGAGACCACAAAAAGCGGGATCTGATCTATGACCTCCCTCAGCTCTTCTCCAGTCTCCAGCAGAAGCATCAGCTCTCACCAGGGGATTTCCCAGACTGTGCAAAGATGCAGGTTTCTTACAGCTCAAATGAATCAAAAGTCTCCAACTGGACCAAATCATCCCCAATAACATATACACTCTTGATCTTATGGTCAGATTATTTTTCACTTTACATAAATTTGGCAAAAACGTGACCTCATAATAGATCATTTCATTCTAATAAGTATTTCATTCTAATAAGTATTTCATTCTAATAAGTATTTAAGCGCAAATGTAAGTGTGACTTTTTCTGTTGGATCATCAGGAGCAGCTCATGAATCATGACTTCACCAAATTCAAAGCCCTGAAGCCCAAGCTCTTGGTGGCCCTGGACGAGTTCTTGACCACCGACATCGCCAAGCTGATGCCTCTTTTGCGCCAAGAGGAGCTCGAGGCAGCAGACCAACCCGGGGTGCAAGGAGGTGCTCTGCTGGACGACAGCTGGGGCCCATTTGCAGAATTGAACCCCTTCTGTCAAGCAGAGCCCAGCGGCGTCTACGAGGAACCCTCCGGTGAAAGCTGGGTGGTCTCCAGGGACAAGCCGAAGTACGACGAGATCTTCTACAGCCTGTCTCCTGATCAGGGCAAGCTGAGTGGCACCAAGGTGAAGGACTGGATGCTGCGCACGAAGCTGCCAAGCTCAGTCTTGGGCCGGATATGGAGGCTGTCGGACGTGGACTGTGATGGCATGCTGGACGAGGAGGAGTTCGCTCTGGCCAACCACCTGATCGAGGTGAAGCTGGATGGCTTCGGACTTCCCAAGGTGCTACCCGTCCACCTCGTGCCTCCATCCAAAAGAAGACGCAGAACATCAAATGCAGAGAACAAGGATGACTGTGGAGATGCATAGAGACTTTTATTCCCCCAGCCCCCCCATATTATATATGTCAGATGAACGTTAACTGAGAATGTTTTACTCTTTTATATCCTCAAGAAGGCACTTACAAGAATGCTCAGTGTTAAAACATTTTAGCTCAGAAGCACACCTAACCTTTGCATCGTTGCTGGCTCTTTAGCAAGAAACTAAAGTGTAATTACAGATGTTATTATTACAGCTTCTGCCTGAATTCCTGTAGTTCTCTTTCATTATTTGTTTTCGTTATAGGAATTATTTTGTTTGTTATTATTATTATTATTGTTGTTGTTGTTTTTGCTTGTTTGTAAAATACGGTAGTCAAAGCCAAAGAGGAAAAAAACAAGGCGGCCGGCAGCCATGCAGTCGAAGCAGAATAGCCAAAGATACTAGTTATTTGAAGATGGTACACAGCAGACTATCATGTCGCGCTACGCATAGCTTGTACATAATCATTTATAGTAACTGCATTTTGTAAGTAAAGACTATGGAATTATGCTCTCTGTAAACGATATGCAAGTGGCATTACTTCTGAATAATCGTTATCAGATTTAATTATATTTGAAGTTTAACTATATCAATTTGGACTAGTATTTGCAGTTGGAAAATGTCAGCCGGGCCTACCAAGTGTTCAGGAAGTGGAGTTACGTTGAGCATCTTGCTTGATGTTTTGTTACTCTCCGGCTCTTTACAAAAAATGTTGCGCTACTCGCTCCGCCTCGCCTCTTTCATAGGAATCAAGGAAATAAATACGCAGCGAAATCACGTAGGGTTGTCGCTCTCTAGTCAACTTCGACAAGCTCCTTTCTACAACCATTGCTTGCTCCAGACAAGATCTTTTACAGCTGCCGAAATGGGAGTCAGAATTCACGTAATTTACTGGTAGGTCAACCTAGCAGCCTATTTATAGCGGACAGACCAGAAGAAATGCGCTTTATTGTTATCCGTTAAAAAGTGTAATTCTTACAGCTGAGGACAATAGACACCGCCTTGTTTTGATGAACGCGGTAATATTGTAAAAGTGTACAGAAAGCCAGAAATAAAAGGCTCAAAAGGCTCTCCATTAATTACCACGCTTGATGGTAATTCCACAACATTTCAAAACCGACGAACCACAATATATTAACTAACTACCTAGCTAGCGAGCGTTAAAAAGGTTGCGAGACATCATTTCTGGAATTTTGCTTTCGTTTTGCTGTATTATCTTCAGCATCATCTCCTGCGTAGCTGCAGTCCTGTAGTACGGTACACCTGGGACTTTATTGAAATGTTGTTCGCTAGCAACCAGTGATGAAGGTCCTAACAAAATGTTGGACATTTTTCAATTTTAGACTTTTTTAACACCTTTAACTTATTTTTTAGGGAAAAGTAACATAAAGCATAATTTTATTAATTTTATAGGCAACATTCTTATATTTCGTTTTATTAAAAAGTCCAAAAGCCTAAGAAATAAATATTTAACATTTATTGTAGTTTTTACTTAAAAAGTAAACAATAATAAAATGGATTATATAATAATGTCCAGTAATGGCATCACATTAATGCATTAATGTATATTGTATATTAATGTATAATGTATATAATATTATATATATATATCTGACTGACACCAGTAATCACTGTTAAGAGAATAGGTAGCACTCTGGAGTTGCCCAGTCAACCACATGGAGAACTGTTTTATATATA
>JAOYMR010000002.1:3412649-3423229 GCA_025802075.1 Tenebrosternarchus preto
TACTAACATGAGAATTAGTTGCTATGGCACATGACACAGTGTTAGTTTTTTTACTCTCTCCCTCTCTTGGTAACAATTTGAAAGCAGAGAGGGAGAGAGAGAGAGAGGGAGAGAGAGAGAGAGGGAGAGAGAGAGAGAGGGCTCCTCAATTATTGTGTCGCGTTCATATTTCCTTCACACCAATTATTCCAATATCCACCAAATTGCTTTAACATCAACTGACTTGCCAGACCAAAGCAACGTGGTTACAGATGTGCATTTTTTTTTGGCAGTGCTCCGTGTTTTTCAGGTTATCTCTTCATTGTACAGGGTTTTGGGACATCACCTCGAATAACCTCAGAACCACAATCATGTCTCCATGCCATTCTTTTTGATGGTAACTTCTTTTTGATGAACACTATACAATCAGAAATAGCTTTGCCAGCTTCATCCGCCTGAGTGGCTGCCGGGATGGCAATTGCCGCCGCGGTAAGGCTGTGCCCGTCAGCTGGAAGGTGGCGCAATGATCTTCTCTGCCACCTGGGGCAGACGTAAAGGTGTTAAAGGTGAGGCGTCATGTGACGGGTATGACGGGCACTTTAGAATTCTCTCCTGCGCATGCAGGGTGAGCGAGGAGCTGTTCATATGGCATCACAGAACCCAGGGCTGTTCTGGAATCAGCATCACTCCTCCCATCCCCCTGGTTAATATGAGCACCCACTTTACAAAAACTGTTCCTCGACGAGCACTCATATGGCTTTGGATTGCTGTTATGAAGTAAAAATGGCAGATGGATTATGACTCTGGAATTATGTTGTTTTTATCCTGTCTCTGCTCGAGGTAGGAAATGTATCTAATTAAATAGAGAAACCTTCGGAAGAAATGACCGGTGTTTTGTGTTTGAGGGAAGACGATAAGGCACTAGTGGCACAGGGCGAGGCTTCTCATTACCCAGCATCCTCTGCATTAGAAAGATGTGTTGCAGCAGGGGTGTCATACCTTTACAGGTGCCAAACAAAGAAAACAAGACAGAAGGGGGGCAGGAAAAGCGAGAGAGAAGAGAGAGAAAAGAGGGAGGGGGACAGGAACAAAGACAGAGGGAGATGTGTGTAATGGGGGGGGGGGGCAAATGATGATCTTTGTCCCAGTTACCCTCCCTACATCACTGAAAATACTTCTATTTCAGTCAGTTCAAAGGAGACGTCCTGTCTTTCATGCTCCTCCAGACGGGGGCTGGTGTGGCGTTTGGAAGCCCAGGGGGGTCGATCTCGACTGGGCTGAGATTCAGTAAGGGCCAGGTGCCATGGGGCAGGGGTGCAGCCCTGCAAGTGGCTGGCTTTTTTTTTTTTTTTTTGAGGTGATTCAAATCCATTTAACTCTGACACCAGGGGAGGGCCCTACTGTTGGAGCCCTGTGGTGCTCATATGGCTGTGTTTGCATCCATGAAGCAGGAAAAGGCACGCACACACACCAGACTCATCCCAGTGCAGCGTGGCGTAAGACAAGAAAGTCAGTCAATGCTCTTGACAAGTGCAGCCAACACAT
Organism: Tenebrosternarchus preto; assembly: GCA_025802075.1. Taxonomy (NCBI): domain Eukaryota; kingdom Metazoa; phylum Chordata; class Actinopteri; order Gymnotiformes; family Apteronotidae; genus Tenebrosternarchus; species Tenebrosternarchus preto. The sequence continues at coordinate 3,414,174 of JAOYMR010000002.1, forward strand.
GCTGAGAGGGAAAACAATGGCCTCTCACATGAAGCAGGAGCTTTGGTTTGTGGTATAGCTTGACCTCTGCCACTTCCTCTTGCAAGGGGTTGTGGTTTGAACTTGACCCTTGTCTGCTCTACCCTCTGTTCCCCTGGGGACTGTGGTTACACAGAGGAGAATGTTCCGCTACGGCTAAATGAAACCAAAAAGAACAGAACAGAACAAAAACAGAGAAGTCTTACAAGTAAGAAAGAAGATGATAATAAAATGGTGGAGAGGGCAGACGGACCAACCGCTGTTCTAAGAAGTTCGCCAAGTTTGTCTTTATTTTCTTGCTAAGAAAATGCTTCCAGTTTATAAACCCCTGCCCTGTATGGATTAAACGTGACACTGTGTTACAGAATTAAAGAGGCTAGAGGCGGTTCTGAAAAAACATAACGAATTCCTTCCATCAAAGAAAGACAGTTTAGTGTTTCTTTTGGAGTCTGCCTGAATGTGAAGCCATTCCCTTGCTGGGAATGTTATGGGAAAGTCCATGCGCCTGTAGAGGAATTCTAAGCCCTGCCTAACACAAACACGGAAACCTGACTCCTGGATTTGCGTTTCAATCTGCGCCAGTCATCAAAGCCATTGGAACAAGACAATTATCAAATTGCAGAATCCGTTGGGCGTGACTGAAAACGTTTCCCATTAATAATGGACGAGCCGCCTGCCTGAGAATTAATTTTTAATTTTTATTATTATTATTTTTTTAAATATAATCGACGAGCCAATTGCTACTAAAATAACAGCTTTGTATTTGTGGGTAATTATTGCCTTGGGATCAGAAACATTTACCACGTTTCCAGCCCTACCCTGCTGTCATCCCGTCACACGTGTGCAATACTTTACTTCATTATTACATTTTAGATGACCCTTTGATCTCTTCTATTTGTTGGGGTGGGCAATATATGCAAAAAAATATTATATTTTCAGCTTGACAGAACACTGAAGATTAAGAAGTTGATCACAATTGAGTGTAGATTGATCACAGTAGTTAAATTCCATATTAAAAAATTCTGATATGGAATTTCGTGATTAGAAAATGTTATTAAACCCTCCAGGCTTAGCCCTGGACTTGAGTATGTCGTTTCAGTGTTAACACTATGCCAGGCAGGTCTGAGTAGTGTTGTTTTATGAGCTCGAATGCCAGTTACTTCCTGCCTGTTTTGGAGAGATCCCTAAAACGTAGTGCACACATAAAGAATATAAAGGCGGTTAGGCAGGAGTGTCTCCCTCAGCTACAGTATCCACCACTGAAAAGGTCAAAAGCGATCGAGCTTTGGGAGAACCAAGAAGAGGGATTCCACATCTTGTGTAGTAATGGCCTGTTAGAGGATGTAATTGGCTTCCTCCTGCTGGTTTAACAGGAGTACAAAGGGGCCGGCTAAGTGTGCAGGATCAGACATATGTCCCGTCTGCCTGGAGATGACAGTGGTGATGGTGTAAAGCTGTTTATGATGCCCTGCAATGGCACTAATGGCCTGAGAGTGATGAGGAGGACAGAGTGAGAGAGAAAGAGAAGAAAGCAGACATGTCAAGGATAGACACTTCCAGTGACTGGAACTGGTATTGCTGTGAGCAGGAGATGAGAGGGAGGTAATAGCTTAGAAGGCAATTTAAAAAAAAAAAAACCAAAACAACCTACAGTGAATTACTGAAGAGGTGTGTGGATTCTTTTTTTACTGTACAGTATTTTAATATGCCATATCCTGAGGTCTTAGAGTGTCTCCCTGTCCAGGTCATGTCTCTTCCACATTTATATCATCAGCCATGTTTACATGATCCACATTTACAGTACCTCACAAAAGTAAGTATGCCCCTCAGACCACACGCCGCACACTGTATCAAATAGTCATCCCAGAAGGAAGCCTCTTCTAAAGATGATGCCTGCAGACAGTTTGCTGAAGACAAGCAGACTAAGGACATGAATTACAGGAACCATGTCCTGTGGTCTGATGAGACCAAGATAAACTTAATGGATTCAAATGGTGTCAAGTGTGTGTGGTGACAACCAGGTGAGGAGTACAAAGACAAGTGTATCTTGCGTACAGTGAAGCATGGTGTGCTGCCAGCTGTGGGAACCACGAATGCCAACATGTACTGTGACATACTGAAGCAGTGCATGATCCCCTCCCTTTGGAAGGCAGTATTTCAACATGATAACAACCTCAAACACACCTCCAAGCCTTTAACACTGCCTTGCTAAAGAAACTGAGGGTAAACGTGCTGAATTGGCCAAGCATGTCTCCAGACCTAAACCCCATTTAGCATCTGTGGGGCATCCTCTAATGGAAGGTGGAGGAGCGCAAGGTCTCTAACATCCACCAGCTCTGTGATGTCATCATGGAGGATTAGAAGAGGATTCCAGTGGCAACCTGTGAAGCTCTAGTGAACTCCACGCTCAAGAGAGTCAAGGCAGTGCTGGAAAATAATGGTAGCTACACAAAATAATGACCCTTTGGGGTCGGGTTAGACGTGTTTGGGCACAATTTGGCTGTTTGAACTTGAGGCTGTGAGTTGTTTTGAGGGCACAGCAAATTTACACTGTTATACAAGCTATACGCTGACTACATTGTATCAAAGTGTCATATCTTTGTTGTCCCCTGGAAATATATAATAAAATATTTACAATAATATGAGGGGTGAGATACTGTACATCAGTCACATTTACATCAGCTACATAATCAGGGGTCCAAACATGTTAACCTTCTGGTCCTCACTGGCATCTCAGCAGGTACTTGAATAGTATGAGAAAGTGCTGGACTTTCTTCCTCTCCACTGTGACAGTGCCCGGGGGAGGGGGAGAGAGGGGGGGGGGGTGAGTACATGTCTTGTGCTAGACAACAGGCTGTAGAGCAGAAATCAGCTGCTACTGGGTCCGCCTGCCTTACCTCTGCCAGGAGCATCTGTCCACAAAGTGTTCAGCCTGGCACAGGGGAAGCCCAGGTGCAGAGACGAGGGCAACTGGTTGCTCTTATTATTTGTCAAGTACATTGTCCAATTTGTACATGTGGTGTAGTGAAAGGGTTTGTGTGAAAGGGTGTGTGTGAAAGGTCTCCAGTGCATCCCCAGTACGGAGGCTCTGTGGTGCCAAATTTCATTAGGAGTGAGGTGCTGCTGTTCAGCTGTCTCACTCTCAGTCATCACTGCCTCCCTGAGACACACATACACACACACAGACACACAGACATGCTTCTAGACAGCAAGCTGAGATATATGAGAATATATTTCACCATGGTAACAAGAGAGGCTCGACCTTGATTCTTTTCCAGCAGTCTGTAATTCTTGCTAATAAACTGGAATTCTCCAAATGTTGTTCTCTGTATTCACAACCGGGAAGAAATGCCTCTACAGAGAGGCGCTTCATGCTCGTAGGTTATTAAAGTACATTTTCCTGCATGAAATTGTAACAGTTTTGGGGTGCAATTTTATGATGGCATTTGACCAAATATTTGAGTTTGAAGCACAGGGATTTGTCATTGGACACTGCGTTCTTTGCTGTGAATGGAACTCAAATTCCAGCAGATATGTACATATGTGAATATGTACAAGTGCACATGGTATTGTTGATTGCATACATCCACACAATATCCTGATATACCCGACACACAGACAGATCTTTTCTCATCTTCTGTGACATGCATGCCGTCACTCAGGATATGACTCTCTTGAGTCCAGCCGGTTGCCCTGCTCTGCACCAACAGCAATTCATTAACTCGTGCTCTTAGCATTACCATCCACAGATCAATAATTAGCATGTATTCAGAAACCCATCGTAAAGTGGTGGTGTTGTTAGCCACTAATTTTCTACTAAATTAGCCTCAGTTTGGGGAAATACAACACATACCCACATGGCTGGCTGGAGGCGGCAGTGATGTATTTGTCTCTGTTTTGTTTTCTTGTCTAATCTCTAATGATAATGAGTATGTTCAGTAATAATATCTAAGCAGTGTGTAGAGTTATTGGCCTTGATTTATGGAGCAGGCTCAAACTGTAGCCCAGGCCAACATACCGACTTATTTCACTCCTCACCGGGCTGCTTGCTTTCTTACGTGTGAGATTTTGGAGACAAAAATGTCAGATTAATTAAGGGAGCGGATTTGGGTTCAGGTGAGCCTTGGAAGGGGAGAGAGCATCTCAGCATCACAGTTATCTGGTACTTGATTGTTTTCGCGTAAGGCTTCAGCCAAATTCGCTGAACTCAACCATTTATGAATGTTTTTTGGGTTCGCCATGATAACATGGACTCCAGGTGGACCAAATGCCATGGTCGAGATAGACAGCCAACCCGCCGAGTTTCAGCATTAACATCACAGTCATTTCCATTCAGCCAAAACGGAGCGGAATATTAAAATCTCATTGGCTTGCAGACCTTGTGTTTTGTGTTGAGACTGTGTTTGTTGTGAGGAAGCTGTGGGCAGCGCTGCGAGGACCAGCTCTTCCTTCAGGGCCAGGGAGTCTCTCGTATCAAGATACGGCACCAAGAATGCGGCCGTTTCTATGAATTCATGAATCCCATTTGGAAGGGAATGGCTTCCTGGGGTAATTGGGTGAGAAGCATGTTTAACCGGGTGTGTCCACAATCTTTTCAGTTTGTGCTGTTTTCCGTTATTGTAGTGGATTGCGCGCCGTTTTTGTCAAGCACCTCATTCGGCAGTGCTGTCATCGAAAATTACAATGTAATTATTACGAGCATTGCAGTTCTCGTTACACATACAGATGTTTCTCTCTCTGTCATTCTGACTTCCTGTTCCCTCACGGCTTCTGTCTTCCTCTAATTATCATTATTACTACTATCATCTCCACCCCACCAGCACCACCAAGATAGGAGAGGTGGAGCAGACCGTCTGCCTCCTGCAGTGTTACCTGTGGTTCCCTCATTAGACACTTGTTTCTGATCTCTCCTGTTCACTGGTGGATTAGTCATCTCACGGACCTGGTCTGAACATAGGGACCTGTGTGCATATACATGTGTGTCTGTATGTGTGTGTGCCATTAGCTTCTGAGTGTACTGAGTGTGTGTGTGTGTGTGTGTGTGTGTGTGCTGTTAGCTTGTGTGTGCTGTGTTTGTATGTGACATTTTTGGATCATACATTTGTCTTACATCTGTTTTTATATGTAGAAAAGCTGTGTGTTACATAGCGTTCATTTAAATTCCCAAGGCATAAAAATGTTAACTGAATATGTATGAGGGTCTCGGCCAGGAACAGTGGGGTAAGGGAGGAAACTGAGTATTAAAGGTCTGGAGATAATGACGAGCCATTGAGATCAAACCGGCGGATAAGGAAGAAAGCTATCTGTGGGAAATCAGCTAGTGCCCCCAAAGACCACCAAGCAGCCAGCTGTTAACTGCATGAGACCAAGGGCTCTCTGCTCTCTTATCTTTCTCTTTCATTCTCTCTCTCTCTCTCTCTCTCTCTCTCTCTCTCTCTTTCTTTCTGCTGCCTGAATTCTAAACTCACTTTAATTTTCTCATAGCCTTACAGATTTTGTCCGCACCTCTGCGTATGTGAGCACTGTATGGGTATGATTTGCAATTCCACTGACCACTATTCCCCGGTCTGCGCATTGATCAGAGAGGGGTGGAAGTCTCTGATGAGCTGCTGGTGGAATGTAATGGTGCATCTCCCACTTATATTCCATTAGCTGCAATATTCTTCCTAACGAAGACCCCTTAACACCAGCTCCACTGCCCCCTGCTGGTAATGAGTTTAATAAACTTTTAGGTAAGCTTGCTCTTCCATAGAGCTTGACTTTTCTCCCTCCATTTCTTCTCTGTTCTCCTTTCCACACCATCCTCATCTTGATCGTAAGCAAACAGGTGATGAGAGATCGGCAGATCCATGCTATCTCCTTCGCTAGATTGATTACCCTAAGGAGACACTTGGGGATCTGCTGATCGATTTCACACCTTTATGTACAAGTGGACTGACTGAAATATTGAGATAGCAGCCAAGCTGGACAAAACAAATGCCTTTTGAGATAATGGATTTCGATGAAGCCCAGTTCCACTGAATGAACTGCAAACGAACCGGACTGAGCACAGCAGGGACTGATACGATGTGTCACCGCCGTTCTGGATACATGCAGTGCAGAGTCCCAATCCCTCCCTCCCCCGGGTAACACGTAAACTACTCATGATGTGGGGTTGAGTGAAATACTGTCAATGCCAGAACATCCTTATGTGCAGGTGATAATGGCATCACTGAGGGCCTTTGTGGCGTGTTTGTGCTTGCAGACGAGCGCCGTGCTCTGCTCCGGTGGCTGTGCACTGCTGGCCGTCAGCTCCCTTCTGGCCATCATCACCATCTTCCTCCCCGGCGGGACCTGCGAGAGGAGGATCTGCACGCTGGCCGGCTACATGCAGATGGCCGCAGGTCAGTAGGCTACAATGCCCTCACCTGCACCACCCATCACTTCCTCCAGCAGCAACGTCTGTAGCACCTCCACCACCGCTGCTCGGGTAGCTAGCCACGCGACGGGCCTCTGTTGGGAATGCTAATGCTGGTGATAATGGAAGCCTGCAGTGGGTTTGTTAGCATTACACAAATAAGATGCTAATGCTTCCCTAGTGGTGGTTGCGGCATCAGCTGTGTTAGCATCTTTGGAGTAAGGGATTGGGGATATGGTTATGAGCCAATTCAAACTGGTAGCAGCATCATATAGTGGGTTACTTGAAATAACAACATCAGTTTTCTTTTGCGAATGAGCCTTTTGTTGAAGAACCTTAGCAATAAATAGAACTAGATTCCACACTGTTGTCTGTTTTCTCTAGAAATGACCACTTGAATTGAAATCATCATGCTTCATTTATAACGATTTCATATTTTGATTCAGTTTACTGTGGCCCTGGTTTTGGAGCAGCCATCGCTACTGCCTCAGACGCCGATCCTCTCGTTCTGTTTTCCTCTCTGGCATTTTGTCCCAATGTCTTCTGATTGTACTGGAATGCTCCAAACTGCACCCCTGAGCTCCCTATCGAATCTTGTTGTTCTCATCTCTCTGGCCCATTGAGGGGGCTGGAATATGATTTGTTAGGACGTGATGCTGAGAACCACAGGCCTGGTGCTGCCTGACCCGTTTCTCAGAGTAGTGAACATTCTCTCATTTCACCTTCACCAAATGAGATCAAAAACATTGGGACTTTGGGAAATAAAAGATTCCTAGAATTTCCTAGGCAGAGAGTCCTAAACCAGTGAACAGCTTTCAACACACGTAGTCTCACAATCATGGAAGATAATCTCATGGGTGATTTTAAAATGGATGAGTCTTGGCAATTACTTATTTTTTATTTGCTTCAATGTGCTTCATGTGCACTTCAGGTTTAGATTTTGTAGTGTTTGTCATTCTGGTGATGCTCAGAAAACATGCATACATTTTCAGCATTCAGAACTCAAGAGGAACGCACCCGACCTCAAGCCAGAAAAGGCCGGCGGACAACAAAGGGCGGAATTAATAAATAAAGGCAGAAGTGGCCATCGGTGGCGACAGTTGCTAGGAGACAGACGTTGCTGGCATGCCAAGGTGAGGTGCTCTCAGATTTAGTGGCCACAATTATGGCCCTTTAAAGTGGGTCGGTGGATCACGGGCGAGAGCGCGACTCTCCGAGGCTGCAACCTTCATCCAGCAAACAAGTGGCCCCATAAACGCCCATGAGTACGTCCCAGACTTTTACACCCAGCAAGCATAAAGACCAACGCCAGCCTGCTCCTCTCCATACCTTCCCTCTATATCAGTCCAGGCTTCCATTTAAACAGCCATCGCTCAGTCTCCTCTCAGGCTGTGGTCGTTTCAGTGCAACACTAGATCGTGTTGATGGAGAAATTTCTCTCATCCGATTAGAAAATAATGACATTGCTGTAAAACTATCATAACAAAGAGCTCGCATCTGGCAATGCTGTTTGCTCGTGGACCTTGCTGGCTGAAGAGCTTCACAGTTCATTGGTATTCTCTCTGCAGACCCAGAAGCATCTAGTGTTTCAAGGGTGAGAGAGACTGTTGAAATCAATCTTAGCTCGGGCGTGAGCCGTATGCAGCCCTTCCCCTCGCCGTTCAGAGGAGGCCGTCCAAACGCACACACCGATGAGGAGCTTTCAGTCCTTGTTGAATAATGCCTTTCTGACCTCAGAGGCGTTTTTAGTTTTCATTTCTTTAATTATTTATTTATTCTTTGCTGCGGTGGAGTGAGGTTTGGAAATTCATTATCTGTGAAAGTTTCAGTGTCTGGGTTCCCTGCTCTTTTGAGGCTCCATGCCCCAAAATATAGTAGATGGGTCTTAAATAATTCAGCCATAGATGCCCTCCACTCCCCCTTTTTTTTACTTTCCAACTTGCTTTTATCTAAACCTCATCAGAATTATATTTAAGTAAAACCTCATCAGATCTGTTATCTTTTTCTTTAAGAGATTAAAGTGGATGAGGTGCTGTTTAAGTAAATGTGCTGTTGGTAGACCGTGAGCTCACTACAGTGGGACACTTTGGTGGATAGACTCACCTTGGCATACTGCCAGCTGGCTACTCCGCCTGTACCCTCTGGGAGTCTCCCACGTTCCAACCTGATATCAAGACCTATTTTACATCATTGTCTAAATCAATAGTTTTTTAGACTGGTTAAAATAATCTGTAACCAAGTATGGTTAGAAACACTGACTCTCTCGCATCAGTGAATCAAAAGTCTGCATTGTTTGCTACAACTGTTCCACCAACCTGAGACAACCGTGTGTGATTCTGTCTGACAATGACACTTTACACTGCATCACATGCTACAACGTACCCTGATATGCTAAGCATCTCCATACTGTAACTCTCCATCGTCGTCCGACTGGGCTGGGTCTCATTTAAATAACCGGAGGACATTTTGTCAACAGAAAGACAGCCAGCCCTAAACATGGAGATCACAGGAGCGAGTTCTCGTTTACGCACATGTGATGGTGGTGCAGATAATATGAAGCAGCGTAATGGATTACGCCACAAGAACAGCGTCGGCATTACAGGCTCGGAACAGCATCCAGCCAATAGGAAAGAATTACAGG
>JAOYMR010000002.1:3430887-3443387 GCA_025802075.1 Tenebrosternarchus preto
AGTACCAAGAGTTGAGCAGAGAGTTGAGCATAGTACCAAGAGTTGAACAGAGAGTTGAGCATAGTACCAAGAGTTGAGCAGAGAGTTGAGCATAGTACCAAGAGTTGAGCAGAGAGTTGAGCATAGTACCAAGAGTTGAACAGAGAGTTGAGCATAGTACCAAGAGTTGAACAGAGAGTTGAGCATAGTACCAAGAGTTGAACAGTCCCCTCTGAAAGTTCAGCAATAACACACACTAACACTATGCTAACACTACACACACTCAGGACCAGAACATAATAGCAAATTCAATCACAATCACCCAAATTACAAAACCACTCAAATCTATATCACTTACTGGGAAGCTCAATCAAAATCACAAAGTAAAATGGAATGTGCTCTGGCCCTAAATCAGCAGTACAGCGTGGCAGGACTACCTGAGCATGCTGTCTGATCCCAAACTGAGGTCCACCCTGACCAAGTACAAACTCTGTGACCATCGCATGGCCATATAGAGCGGCCGACATAAACAGTCCTGGTCGTATAGAACAGCAGACATAAACAGTCCTGGTCGTATAGAGCAGCAGACATAAACAGTCCTGGCTGCCTGAAGAACATAGACTGTGCCAGCAGTGACTGTTCGTTCACTCCTGCCACATATCACAGATACAGATCAACCAGCACCTGCTCACAACTCAACATATATTATTATAATAATAATAATAATAATAATAATAATAATAATAATAATAATGATTTATCAACAAGTTATAGAGGTAACGGTTGAAGTGAAAAAAAAATTATAATAGGAGTATTGCAGTTATTTTATTGATATATTGCTGATATAGTTTTATACTGCTGTATTGTATTACTGTAATGGTTACTATTTATATTACTCCTACTATTGGTAGTAGTTGTAGTAGAGTTGTAAGTTTTGACCTTTTGCTTAACATCTTGATTTCTTTATCAAAGCTTTAGCAATTAATATGTGAATATTTATCATGCCAATAAAGCACAACTGCATCAAATTGAACTGAATTGAGAGAGAGAGCAGGGACTGACTTTTACTGGTTGGAGAAGAGATTAAATCATTATTTGTGCTTATTCCTAGTGTTCTCATCTCTGTCATTAATTTAGGAAGAGGGGTCAAATAGAGGTCTGTGTGAGGGACTAGTGTACAGGGACAACCACAGCGCCATGGCAACCACATCATCTGAGCTACACCCACTTTCTTAACTCACTATCTCTTGTTTAAGTGCATTACACATGGGAAGTGCAAGTGTAGGAGTTACAGTTTCATACACACGTTGGCACACACACACACATATATACATAATGAAAGAACCTATTTTAGTCCCTTATAAATATTGCGAACCCCCTGATCTTCATAAGCAGGTGTTGGAAGTGGGACCTTTTATGAGTTTCGGTGATGGTTATATCTGCTTGTATTAGCTGCTTACCACAGCAGTACCTTCAAACTGCAATCTTATAGGCGAGCCATGTTTTATATGTTTTATATGCAAAACATCATTTTTACTGCTCATAAAATATGGAAGGTTCTGTTATAATATTGAGAGACAGAGTTTAGTGTTATTTTAACTGGGAATCCTTAGCAGTAATACTGTGTGTGTGTTGGTTGGACTGGGCATGAGAAAGGTGCTGTATAAGAGTAAAATAACAGTTGGAAGTTGGTGTATAAAATAATAATAGTAGTAAAAAATAATAATAACAGTAACTATATCATCAACAACAACAGTAATAATAATAATACTGAGTGGTCATAACTGGAATTTCCCTCACCACACACACACACACACACACACACACACAGTGTCCTTGAGAGGATTGTTCTGTTTAGCTCAAACTCATAGCTCCATTTTATCACTTTGTTTTTGTACACGAGTATGTGATTATAAGTCTAAGTGGATGAAGAATTCAAAAAATACCTTCATTATTCATTGCCTTCTCCTGCCAGACCTAAGCTCCACTTTTACCTCCTATAAGAGCAGTAAATACCTTTGTAAATGTGTATGCCAGAAAGTGAGACTGGCTAGTAGAAAAACAAGGTTGTTTTGAAAGCCTTTCTTTTCAGTATGACCAAAAAAATGTATTCTTCAGTTATTGAAAGGTCACAACTCAGACTTCAGATTTCACTGACTTTCTTCCCTTCTTTATTTTGAAGAGGAATGGAAGCTTAGGGTCAAAGCTACAGTGAGTGTGTGTGTGTGTGTGTGTGTGTTTGTATGTGTATGTGTGTGTATGTGTATGTATGTGTGTGTGTGTGTGTGTGTGTTTGTGTATGTATGTGTGTGTATGTGTGTGTGTTTGTGTATGTATGTGTGTGTGTTTGTGTGTGTATGTGTGTGTATGTGTGTGTGTTTGTGTGTGTGTTTATGTGTGTGGTTGTTAAACCCCAGTGCTATTTGAGTGCTTGAGGCAACACACTCCCACTGGTTGTGAGGTGATAATGTCCAGGCACCCTGTCCAACTCTGCCTGTGCTTCAGACTATTCTGTTGGTTCTAGTGAAGACATGCTCCCTTTAGCATGTTAACACACAAACACACACACACACACACACACACACACACACACAGACACACACACATACACACACACAAACCCATGCACAAACTCACACACACTCAAACATGCAAACTAAAATGTGCTTTTCCAAGTTTATTATTATTACTTATTCACAGATAAAGTTATAAAATATATCTTCAATGAACAAATCCAGACCATATAGATGTGCAGACTGCATTTACAAATATACCAAACAAAGCCCTGTGTTGAAGCTTCTTGAGCTGTCTAGACATATAACTTCCACCTTCTTTCTCCCAGTGGTCTGTTCCAAAGGGCTACAACTGACTGCATCATTGCACTGAAGCAAAGTTCACGTTATTTTGTTTATATTGCATCATATCAGTGCCTGACGCCTCCAGGGCTGTCTGCTTTATGTTCCTCAGCCTGGCCAGGATGACTCGGTCCTCAGTAGTCTAATCTGTGATTGGAATGGCAGGAACAGGGTTAAATCCCATCCTGTAGAAGTTATTAGAGGAGTTTTTTGGGCCAACCAAATCATTCGAATGATGAAGAGACATTAGCCCTGGGCTTATTGCTGTGAAGCCAGAGCTCGGTGATCGACCAATGAGGAGGCGGCAATGCCAAAGAGTAGGCAAGGTAAAAGTAATCAAGTTTTTTGTTGAAAATGTAGTTGATTGTAGCTGATAGGCATGCAGTTAATCATTGCACCATTTCTTCAGGATGTTGACTTAAGGAAATTCCAGTTTTTCATTAAAGCTATACAGAGAATTAGGTACTTAATGTTATGAAGTATTCAAGGACTAAGTTGAACAAAAGGAGTGTATCACTAGTCACTGACTCTGTGGGCTCTTACACCTAAAAAGTCTATAGTCAATCCAATGTCAACCAGTCCTGAGCTTTGGTGAACATCCTTGACCAATCAAAGACCTTTTCCACCATTGAACTACTGAAGTATTAAAACCCAATACTGGCTGAGCCCGGTGTGAGTAAGACGACGTTTGTTTTTGACCCCATGCGGACAGCGAGCGCCGAGGTATCGGTAAAGAGAGAGAAGCTTTCACGCCAGCGAGGGCTCGCGACTCGAGTTGTCACACCGTGTGTCCGTGTGAAAAGAGCCCGTTAGAAAGATACGCAGCGTTTCCCAATAACAGCATGTTCCCAAGGCCAGTAACAGCACGCGGCTTTCTGAGAGTTGCTGGCATGTGGAGAGGAGAAAAATATCACCAGTGCAACACCAGTAATCTACGAGATGACATGTGAATGTTTAGGGAAGAGCATGGAGAACTGGATATGAGAGCGATGGCGTATTTAGGCTTAAACCAAATAGGTCTCGGTTCTAGTGTCTTTCTATATCAAGTTAGTCTTGATTCTACTCTCTCTCTCTCTCTGTCTCTCTTTCCTTCTTTCTTTTGCTCTGTCTCTTTCACTCTCTGCGCTGGAGCTCAGGGGAGTTGAAATCAATCTGCAGTGCGTCTTGCTGGGCTGAGGGCCGCAGAATGACTGGCTGTGTGGAATTAGTGTAATTTATGGCGCTGTCAGTGTGAAGGGGAGCTCATGGAGGGAATGGTAATGAACAGAACTCCACCGTGCAACCCTTACTCTCAGGACAGGCCTGTGTGCACGTGCTCTCACACACCCGTGGATGTGCTGAATCCTTTGTCCTTACTGCATTGCACAGTCAGATGAAAAATGATTATGATTTTGATCATTTGTATATGGATATGTGAAAAAGACAACAGTCTGTGAATACAGAATATTCATGAATGGTCCTATTAATTGTGACTGTAATTTGTAACCTGCACTTCAAACTTCTTAATCATTTTCACGATAACAAGAAACACAATGATCCAAAGCACATTCTATCATTATCATTATCATTAATCAAATTTAGCATTTTGATATGAAACTCTTCTTCACATGCTAAACACATTTCAAAATTCATTAATGTTGCACAAGGTACCACCAACCTCGCCAAAGTAAAGGATTGAGGACTGGGTGTCTGCTGGGAGAATGGCCACTGTATTGATCTTCAGCGAGTTGTACCAGTGCTTAACAGTAGGCATGAGTGCATTAAAAGAACGTGCCGCTTTACGTCAGTAATGAGTGTTTCCAGGTCAGGTCCTTAGGGAGCAGCCAGACGGCCCGCGTTTTTGACCTGACAAAATAAGAGCACGACTCCGACAGGGAGTCAGCAGGGGTGGGCAGTCAGGCACGACAGTGACAGTGACAGTGACAGTGACACTGAAGAGGATGGATGAATATAAACTTACTTCATAAATAAAGTACATAAATAAATAAATTCTTATAGGCTGCTTTGCATGTTAGTATTTTTAGGTTACTGAGAGTGGTAGTAAGCAAAACGGCTTATTAGTATGGCTGCATTAGTATGACTGTTGTGTATATTCCCATTATGGTGATATTGTGGGTTCTGTAATGTTAGCAAAAATGACAGGAAACCTGCCCAATGAAATATGTGATTTTCACTGTGGGGGCGGGCCTAGATCTATATCTAGACCTTCTCAGCATTCTGAGGATCTACGTATATTCTTCCTTAGTCAGCAATCTTCAAATGGTGACTACAGGTCAAATATATACTGTGACATACCTAATCTGAAAAGACTTTTTCAAGGCTACCCTTCAGTGCAAATGAGCAGATAATGATTCAGAACAACAAGTGAAAACACCCCAGGTCTATAATAGTTGAGCTCAGATGGATTATATTTCTTAGGAACAGAGACACAATAGATTTTCTGTGAAGAGGGGACAGTGCTCATGGAAAAGGAAGATCAAACAGCCCCAGTGTTTGACCACGCCTCCTAGCACACTGTGCCAGAACCCACCTGTTCCCCACACGAGCCGACGGGTACGTGCGCTTGTTCAGGCCGGGCGTTGCGATTTAAAAGACGTGAGAGCGATTCCACACGAGCAGCGATTTGAGCACTGACCTAAAGGCTTACAGGTCACACAGAGCGCAAAATGGGTCTCCAGTTGGTTTAGTTCATTGGCTCTTTCTGTCAGGAAAGTTGACCAGTATTGATGCATGGTTTTAAGTAGGAGTTTGAGTCTCAGCCAATCGTTGGCCAAGTCATTTTTGACAGTATCTGGTAGGCATGAGGCGGACAGTGGTAGGATTCAGACGATTGGAGGCAAGAGTGACATTAAGTCTTACAGATACTGAAAACTTTAAAATACACTTTAAAACTCAGCGTGTCTTTGCTCTTGCTGTTCCAGCAGGTCTTACTCCTGAAACGAGAGCCCTCAGCCTTCACTCATGTACACAGTCACGCAGTTGGAAACCCGGAAAGGAAAGTTTAAAAAAAAAAACCCCAAAATGAGACCATCAGCTCAGGTTCTACGCAGCAGCTCATCACTTTGATATTACTGTACTGCACCAGCAGACGCCGGCGTACGTACGTCGGGAGTTGGACGATGTTTTTGGATCGATTCTGTAATGGAGAAGCGCAGGAGAAAGAAGCAGGTCACTGCTCTGGACCTGCTAAACGGAGTGAGAGTACGAGCTGAGTCACCCCATGACCTCACGCGAGATGTAGTCACGCAGGGCTTCAGGAATTTGGAAGCCGTTTGAAAGGTTTACAAACACAGTACAGAAAACACACACAGGCTGGCGGGGTAGTTTGTTTGTTTGTCTACTCTGTTTTCTAAATGTAAATGTTTAAGTATCTGTAGGCACCCGTAGGTCTATAAATGAGTCATTATCTTCCTCTCCTCTGAGAGCAGTGCTTTTGTCTCAGTAATGGGCCTTGTGTATCTGTGTGCTCCTTCCACTTGCTTTAATTAAGACACACTGACTGTATAATGCATATTCAGTATAATTAGTGCTGTGCCCACAAATGTGGGGGAGGAGCTAGTAGAACTATTAAAACCTTAATCACTCAATGAGAGGAAAATCTTTAGCTAAATACCTGGGCACCGTTAGTTCGTAGACATGCGCAGTAGAGGTGTTAGGGCTGTATGAGAGCTTGTAAAGGCTTATGTCACTGATTATGCACAGGTGTTTAATGCTCTGGACGCTGACATATAGTGTGTTATAAAAATGCACAGGTATGTCTGAGCTTGTGTGTGTGTGTGTGTTTGTGCATGAGCAAGTGAACATGTTAGAGGAGACTGTGTAAGTATTCATGTGTGTGTGTGTGTGTGTGTGTGTGTATGTGTGTGTGTGTCTGAACATGTTAGTATAAACTGGGAGTGGATGATGGTATCTGATATCTCACAGTGCTGGAACACAGTGTAGCAGGCATCTGTGCAATGATCATTGGGTATGTGTGTGTGTGTGTGTGTGTGTATGTATGTGTGTGTGTGTGTGTGTGTGTGTGTGTGCATGTCCTTGCTGTATCCATTTTCTCTTCATGAGTTCATATCATTTCCTCTATTCTGCAATATGCTCCCACAGTGCGGGTGGCACTATCAGGACAGAACTGTGAAAGCCCAGAGTCTCCTGCCCCTCCCTGCCTACCCTGGGGCCACAGAGCCTGGCATTAAGCCTCTTTGACTGGCACCAGACACCAGACACCCAACCACACAGAAAGCTCCCCTTGCAACCTCACCTTGGCTCCTCCCTACTTGAGCCACATGTAAAACTGATGTCATTTCCTTTACATTCCCTTATTGTGATGAAAATGCCTTTTTCTGCCTTTTGTGGCTAATGGCTGTGGTTTTCAGATGAGACACTTGACTTAAACCTAACTTAAACCTAAACCTAACTCCTCTGCTGTGCCTTCTGTCCACTGGTGGTTGTTTGCCCCCCCCTCCCGAGTCCCCACTTCCCTCTCTTTTAAGGTCTGACTTGTTTGGTTAAGTTACAGCTATGCTTATGGGTGATAGATCAGTTATCAGGAGCTTGTCTTAAAGAGCCTGCCTCATACATTGCATCCATGTTGTACATTACACACTGTGTGTGTGTGTGTGTGTGTGTGTGTGTGTGTGTGTGTGTGTGTGTGTGTGTGTGTGTGCATGCTTACATGCAGACCACATTGCTAGGCAATTACGAGTGAGTCATCGAAAACAAGGTTCATCCTTTTAACATGGTTCTGATAGAAGTGCACTTTTATCAACGCACACACACACACACAGACACAGGTATGCACACACACACACACACACACACACACACACACACTCATAATTATGTTTCTGTTTTGTCACAGGAGTACATAATGTTCCCCTAGGGAACTGTCTCTGTCTCTCTCTCTCTCTCTGTAATTTTGTCCCATTCAGGTAAGGCAGATTAAAGAGGAGACTCCAGCTTGTGTGCATCTGAGCATGTCTTGAAGAAAGACGCCACATTTCCGTTTCAAAAAACGTGACGAAACATCTTGCGGTGGCTTAACTCTAAAATGATGGATCAGCAAAGGATTTGCATTGTTTTGCTCTTCACCTGAACAGCAAATGAATGATATGTTTTGGCAATCAAATGAACCTAATTGAATCCTAGAGCAAAAATTTGAATCACAAAGACATCTTGGTTGATAATCAAGTAGCAATGTAGGCTATTTGTGGAAGCAGATTGTTTATTTATTTTTGTTATTTGAATAGCACAGAAGAAGCACCTGAGAGTCGAATAAAAGTAGAACTGGATCATTATAACTCAAAAACCATAACTCTCCACTCAGACATGTCCAACATCAGTTCTCTATTCCTCTTCCAGCCACTGCTTGTTTATTCTTGAGAATGTATTTTGTTTTGCAGGCGTACATACAAACAAACAAACAAACAAACAAACCAGCTAAAAAGAATGGCCTTTAAAAAGAATGGATATCGCCAGCTAAATGAGGTAGAAACAAGATCTCTTCTAAAGACAAACGACTTTCAGTCGTCAAGACGGCAGTGGGTGAAGTGGGCACTGCATGGCTAAGTAAGCGTTGATTAGTAAAGGCCAGGACAAGTACTGCTGACCACAGCTGCTCCAAGCCATCGCTTCGTCTCGACCGAGTGCTACAGTAGCGCATGTTTTATGGTGCACTTAATCCAGGCCTGTGTGAGCTGATCTGCTCTCTGCTTCGAAGGCCTTTGTGTGGTGTGCAGGCTTTGGTCCACACCTCTTTCTCTCCTTCTCTCACTCCTCTCTCTTTCCAGCCCTCCCTCTCTCCCTCTCTCTCTCATGGGAAGGCTAGATAGAGAGAGCGAGAGATGAAGAGGGAAAGAATGTAAGGATACTCTGTGCTCGATTGATCTGGAGATAAGGGGCCTGCTCCAGAGGTGAGGAGACTTATGGGCGTCTTCCAGCTCCTCAGCCTGGCCTGTCACTACCACTTGTTTTATGTCACAGCAGAGTGAGAGAGGGGGTGGAGGAGTTGGGGGTGGGGGGTGTGGAGAGAGATGTGCACGAAGTGAACGAAGGATGGAGAAGAGAAGGGAAGTGTGAGGGGGAGAGATGGGTAATTGGATTCAGTTAACCACCTCCTACTCCTAGAGATGTCTCACTTACAACCAGTTAGAGGTGTGTGTGCGTGCGTGTGTGTGTGTGTGTGCGTGCACTCGTACGCACGCCTGGGGGAGCTGATGTTATCCACCATTCGAGAAGGCACCCTGGCCTGATATCATACTGATAGACACACAAAGGAAAAAGAAGAAAGGAAAAGATAAAGGGCAGAGAAACAAGGCTCTTTCATTCTTACTAACAGTATCATTAGTGAGGTGACGGCAGCAGGCTTGTTTGTTTGCGCATATGTGTGGGACTGTATGAGTGTACTGTAACAGACAAAGGATGGTGGAACAGCTTATGAAACATATAAATCAAACACAAAGTGTGTGTGTGTGTGTATAAAGGAGAGAGGACAGGGGGAGGGTGTGGGGGGGGGAATGGAGACCCACAAGCCAGGAGGTATAGGATAGAAAAACGAGATTGTTAGTCTAGCTGAGCGAGTCTAGTAAAAGGAGTGATGAAGAGGATGAAGCAAGTGGATGAAGAGGAGAGGAGGTGAAGGTGCAATCCTAGTGCTGGAGAATAATGCTGTCAGACCCAGGATATCCACTACACCAGTCACTGGCTTTTCACACACACCTGCATTTTCGTATTTTTTATGAGTAAAAATGGAAACTAAACAAAGGAAGGCAGGTGACTCCGTGTTTAATGTTGCTCATCTTCAGTCTGAATGACATTTATGTTAATGGGGTGTGTATTTATGTTAATGATGTGTGTATTTGTTTACAGAGGCAGAGTGTGACGTCCCTTTGATATTATTGGTCACTGTTTGAAATGTTCAGATGACACAAAGAACATGATCCCGAAAGAAGCGAAATTAACCCTTATCCTCTCTCTCTCTCTCTCTCTCTGACTCTATCTTTCTCTCTCTGACTCTCTCTCTCTGACTCTCTCTTTCTCTATCTTACTCTCTGTCCTCTCTTATTCACACTCAGCACACTCAGTGTTGGGATGACACATGGTTTACGAGTGTGTCCTCTATGAATCCTGATTAGTGAGCAAAGACAATGCTTCCATTAGGAAATTAGCCAGGACACACAGTCTCTCTCTCTCTCTCTGACTCTTACACTTGTCCATGTATTACATATTGATTTCACACCCGCTGTGAGGCAGATAGAGATGATTTAATACATTATGTAAAGTAATGAAGCGAGACAGTTCATTGATTCACAGAAAGGTCAGGACTGAGGTCATGGCCAATGTCTAGAAGTCTCTCTCTCCTCTCTCTCTCTCTTGCTCGCTCTCTCTTTGTGTTTCGCACACACACACACACACACACACACACACACACACACACACACACACACACACACACACACACACTGCCTGTGCTGTACCATTCACACCCTTCCTGGCATTAATGAATCACTTAACGTGATCAATACTGTGCTTGGATGCTCTACTTTTGGCGTTCTGTGATGTGTGTTCTCATTGCTGTGGTTGGGCATAAAATCAGAGAGCAAACCCAGACAGAAGACATCAGAAAAACAGTGTATCCCTGTCTAGTACACACACGGGAATCCAAACCGTGTCACCAACCAATCATAAATGCAGAAAAGACATCTGGCCTGTTCTGGGAGCATTGACATGTTGTGTACCCGTTGTTGTCCTGAGATGTCAATGAAGCATGTTCTTGTTTTAGGGTTTGTGGTGTGTGTATTCTCTCAACAGTGGATCTCGGTGTACAAACTGGACTTGGAGGTGTGGCAGGGAAACTGAACTTAGCCTGAGTCGTCTTTCTATGGATGACAGGGCTGGGTGATGGGAAACTTACCCAGTGCCCAAACAGAGTGAAATCGGGATGGACTAACAAGGATATGAGACTTCATTAGTTTCTCTTGTCTGTGTGTCTTTCTGTCTAATGTATTTTTTCCCTTCTTAAACAAGTCAAAGTTTCTTGAGGTGACAGCTCAACCATTTTGACAAATGGCAGTTGATGTTTCATATTGGGTTTCATCTGGTAGGGGTTTTGCTGAATCAGAGTGGTGGACATGACATGTTGGAGAGATGCCAAACAGTCATTCCACAGCAAATCTAGCAAAGCATCCACATGGAGGCCTGTGGAGAACTTTCTTCTGAGGTTCCAGGGACCTTCTCAAGAGCTTCCCCAGCGATTTTACCATCAAGCCCGCAGCGGGGAGGTGCAGCTGGGCCATTGGTGCAATTGATCACAGTGTCAGCAAGCTGACGACCTCATTAAGCCTGCCACTCTGGGCATGGGGAGGGGCGGGGCACAACGGCAGCAAACACGTGTCATAATGCATCATTATGACAGACACTTAAGTGTTGCGCTCTCTCCCCCTCTCTTGCTCTGGTTTGATGAAGTCGTTTGGAATGCTAATTCAGGGTGCATGACACATTGGTGATGGTCTGTCTAGCTGAGATATCACCCTTCACGTCAGAGCTGAAGAAATAGGGCAAAGGATTTTTACCATCAAATCATCCATTAAAAAAAATATCACACAAAAGAGAAAAAAAATTAATGACAAAATTTCTTTCAAAAAAAAAGTAAAAAAAAAACAAAAAAGCTTTAAACTTTGCTCATTAAGAGAAATTCTATGATTGTTACTTAATAGTTACTTAAATTTTTTTTTTTTCTTCATGGAATATTAATGGTCTATTAGAGTCTTCATGACCTGTATTCAGAAGGCCGATGGCCCCCAGCATGGCTGTGACAGACTGTTAACCTAACCAATTAAAAAGCAGCTGTTGGCCACTTCTCCCACCTCTCAGGTATGGGTCTCCACACCTAAGCCCGGCAGGGTTGGCCAGGCTGTAACTTACCCCTCACCAAGTCTTAGGAGAGCTTTCTGTCACACACGTGTGACATTTTAACATGGCCACTTCCATCACTTGCCCATAAATCATGTAAAGCTTCCCTGCTTTCTTCCACAGCTTGGTTCTCAGAGGCCAGACCAAGCAGCCCGCACATGTACGGTGAGGCAGCAAGCTGTTGCTGGGCCAAACCATTCTGGGGTGGTGGCGGGGGTGGGGGTTAAGCACTGCTTTGAGGTGAGCGGTGTATGTCCCTGCCAACATACTGATGGTCTCTGCCCTGGTGAAGCAGAGTGCAGCTTTGAGCTGAGGGTTTAATGACATGCATGGGGGTCCACACTAGCCAAAGACAGTCAGTCATGCTGTAACCTTCTTTCTTTCTTTCTCGTGTCGCACTGATCACTCTTTGATTTGCAGTGACTGGGATGACGTGGGCGTTCCAGGCGCTGCATCCTGCCCCTGTAGCTTTAGTTTTTTGTTTCAAACTGTTGTTTAGGAGATACTGGACATATTGTTGTTTTCTTTTTCTGTCTCTCTCTCTCTGTGTGTCTCTCTCTCTGTCTCTCTCTCAGGTGAACATTCATCCCTTGGTTACTTGTCCTTCCAGATGTGCCACATTAATTCCACAGCTGCTCCCACATTTGTACATACATTCACTGGCAGCTTAATTCGCTCTGTGTATATGCGTGTGTGTGTGTGTGTGTGTGTGTGTGTATGTGCACTGTTCCCTGTGCTCATATCTTGGCTATGCACAATAAG
>JAOYMR010000002.1:3448387-3454772 GCA_025802075.1 Tenebrosternarchus preto
AGTCACGCATTCATCAGCTGTCAGCCAGGACACGAGATACATAGGCAGAGCCAGTACGGTGTTTGACTTCTGTAATATAGGAGCGGAGGGCCGGTGGAGAGTAGGTGGGGTCTTCTTTGCGGTTTAGTTGTGGGTTTTGATCAAATGGATTTGCTCATGTGCGTCTGTGTGCATCTCTGTGTCATACTAACTGCTTGTCTTGCAACTCATTGGTTACAGACAGATATTAAGCAGCCAGAGTTTAAGCCCGTTAAGCTGTTCCTAGGTTAGATGTTAACATGTGACCTACTGATGGAGCCCAGTGACTGGTGCTGCTACTCTCGCTCTCTCTCTCTCTCTTGCCTTCAGTCGTATTCATTTCGCCTGCTGGCTTATGTTTGTCTTCAGATACAGAAAGAGAAACATATCTATTCCCGGACCCAGCAGCATTCAATGCTGTCTCTAACTGTCTGCTGAAGACGTCCCAGTGGCCCCGCCCCCGCTCCACTCCCCGCTCCACTGCCCTGTGAGGTTTGACCCAACGCACTCGACCCCCAACACGTTCCCTCCACTTCCCGACACAGATAAATATTAAAAAAATACAACAGTAGCTTCGAATGCTCATGCTCATCCTCTCTCGTCTGTCGGATAATATGAGTAACGGAATATACTAAAAACAAAACGTTGTCTGGCCTCTCTTTGTCCTCTGGTCTGATTGGCAAGACCTGATTAAGAGATGATGTGTGTGTGTGTAGAAGCCTGAGATTGGGATCAGTGACCATTCCATGCAGGGAAATGAGTCACCTCATCCATCAAAGTGTTCGCTAAAGGTTACGTCTCTCCAGGAGCACACTGAACATCTCTTTGTCCAGGCAGGTGAATAAAAAAACCCAGTAATTATCTTTTATCATTAGGCAAAAAAGGTTTTGTGTGTGTGTGTGTTTGGATGTGATTGTTGGCTTTGTGTCCCATGAGATTAGATGTATGAAGGAATCATTAAAGATCCTAGAGACAATAGAGGCACTTCAATTCATGAACATCGAAACAGTAAGGTGTGTGTGTCTGGGGGGACCAGATAGAAAGAGAGACACGTTGAGTTTCTACATGCACATTTTAATTAACAAGTGGGACACGTTTTCCCACTTTTGTTATCCATCAAACCTGGGGTTCTGAAGACCCATTGTTATCCATCAAGCCTTATGGTTATGAAGATCCATGGCATTACCTGTGACAAGGTGTATGGGGTTAAGCTTCCAACAGCAGCTGATTCATGGGTTCAAACGAAAGCATGCGTGTCTGTGTGTGTACAGCTCTTTAAGCACCGAAAACCACAGGCTCCAGAGAAACTGTCACAACATCCACCGAATAGGACCCTCTTCTATACACTGTCAGTTTACCCTTGTGTGGTGTCAGGATGACAGAACATTTCCCATGATCTGTGATTAGTCTGCTATGAGATTTAAACGATTTTGGATGCACGAAGTCAGCTGTGACACCAGAACCATCAGTGGCTGTGTAAAGAGTCTAAGAAAACCCTGATCAGAGCAACAGCCTCACTGCTCTCTGTGTTTAAAGGAGATTAGCACTTACTCCAATTACTGGTACTTGTAAAGTGTGTCTGTGTGAGAACAAGATAGAGACAGAGGGGAGATGCATATCTGCAATTTATAACGGTGCAAGTGAGTGTGACAGGTTGGCATTTTCTTTTATTTATGATGCCTTTGGCCTGAAAGAGCCCCAGTGCTAAAGCTGTATGCAGCTCCTACCCTCAGTCCCAATAAACAATGGTATATGCGTGTGTGTGTGTGTGTGTGTGTGTATTTGGGTAGGTGACTCAGTTGGCCATGATATTTCTGTATATTCTGTATAGCTATTATGGTGGATTGGTGCATGGTGCACTTATACTGCCTTAGATTGCATCAGTGTATGAGGCATTCATCTATGTGTGTGTGTTTGTTTGTGTACGTGTGTGTGTGTGTGTGTGTGTGTGTGTGTGTGTGTGCGTGTTGTGAAGAGGTGGGTGGTTTTGATTCCTGTTCCTTCCAGTGAGTTTCACACTTCATACCCAAGGCACGATAGTATTTCTAGCCACTCTCCTGGGCCCCATGTAAACGGCTCTATAATATTCTCCATCTACATCTCACCTCAGATCTGATAAACGCACACTATGTTAATACCCTACCCACTGCCAACCACAGACTCTCAAAGCTTTTATATGTTCCACACATGATGGCTGACACATATTACGTACCAGAATGTACGCATTATGCTGCATCACAGTTATGGGTATTGGATGTATTACTATTAGCAATACCGGAGGGAAGCATGTAAATATGACATTGCTTGTTTCCAGCTTTAAAAGAAGCTAGAAATCTAACATATCTTCACAATAAATTCTTCACACGTTGCCATGGCAGTGACCCAAGGGGGACATGATTTAGATGGTTCAACTGAAACACCCCCACGGCTCTACTTTCTGAAATGCAGCATTGGGGGTGGGGTCTTGAGTGCTGCCTGGGCCAGTTGTAAATGGACTGAAAGGTCAAGAGGTTAGAAGGTCACATAGAAGCCTGACGCAACGGCATACGGAGATACACACCAAGATCGAAGGGCCCGTACCTTGGCTACACTCCTACCATCAGAAACCTGTTTGGTGGAAAAGGAGATATATTAGAATCCTGGGTTTAGTGCAAATCTAGGTGAAAGGGTTTAGTGGACGTCTGGGTGAAAGTTGGGGTTTAGTGGAAGAGGCCATATTCTGGCAGCAGGGCCGAATACAGCTGTCTAATACAGCACGTTCTCAGCAGATTAATCGCTTTTTTCAGTTCCTGGTGGGAACTTTTTTCACATTTTGCACACAATTTTTAATCTTCTAATTCTTTTCCCTTCTGTGTTTTGACGTTTTTTTTAGTAGGTCTGTGTGTCTGTAAGGTCAGGGGAACTACAATCTTCCTAATAAACCAGAGTCACTAGATCATGTCACTGAGAGAAGCCGCAAACACTAATGGGACGTTAGTAAGATGAAAGCTCTTGCTCCTAGAATGACATACAGCACCCACTCATCATGTACAGACTAACATCCTTCCCCTTTCATTAAGCATTTAGCACTGCATTAGAAACATGGCTACAAAGAAACCTCATGGGAATTTCCTATTGATTTATGGATGCCACTAGAGATATAGAGCATTAAGGTGTTCATCGAAGGCTATTGTTGCCTATTAATGATTATTTATGATATGGGTTCTCTCTGCAAATGTGCTATTGCCTTTTTTTTTCATGGTTGCTATGCAGCAAAGAAATAGCTGCCACGTTGTAATCCAGCACGATTTTGTGGAACAGCGTGAAGATCCACAAGATCCTCAGGGCCCCATAGCTTAATGGAATCATTAAACCCTGCAATTACATAGAGAGTTTTTGTGCTGCTCTCAGTCAGAGTCTAACAGGGCAGATGCAGCAGGGTCACGATCTTTACTGCTCCACTAGGGGCCTCTGTGGAACTGAAGGGCCCAGGTTCTGTGCCTCTCATGGGGTGGGCATTATGAGTTGCCTGCCTTACCAACCTCTTAGCTGAATTCTTTCCACTCATATGCACAGCAGTGTGTGTCCAAGCAGAGAGAAGCTGTACAGACAGGTATGCACATAAACACGTACATGAAAATGCACATCATCTGAGATCACTACAATGCACATGTGTAGTCACTGAATGCACTACAGATTTTTCCTCCCACCACACCACTGCAGTTTGCACACTGTACCGTAATCTACGTAATCTAAACGTCCTTATCCTTCCAATCCAATTGAACCCAGTCCAATCCACAAAGCCAGTCAGAGCTGCTTTTCTAATGCACCCTAATGGACAAAGTCATATTTGAAAGCTTACCAAGGAGCTGGCCAGAATGGTTTATGGAAAAGCCTGTTTAGCTCAATACCATTAGGAGAATTGTAAAGCTTGCTGCTGTGTGTGTATGTGTGTGTTTGGAGTGGGAGATAGATGTAAAGGACGAAATAATTCATCACTGTTTAAAGGGATTTGCATTGGACTGTTGAGCGCTTGAGCAGTTCCCTTAACGTGAATTCACTCGTGAATTATTAAACCTCCCTCACCAAGCTATTAGTGACAGTGACAACAGTGAGAGAAACCCAAAAGAGGGATGAATTGATGGAGAGAAAGCACAAGAAAAAGACAGAGATGAAGACAAGGGAGAGAGATGGATGAATTGGTGCAGCGACAAGAGCGAAGATGGATTTAGTCCAAGATGGGAGAGTAAAAGACAGACAAATAATAAAGAGGGATACGTCATTAGGAAAAGAAAAGACAAACACAGGATGGGATGATATATGGAGCAAAGATGTGATATCAGTTCTGGCAGATGGCAAGAATGAGGTAGAGGAAGAGAGACCTAAAATACATGAGAATGTGATGGAGAGAAGGAGTAGCAGAGAAAGGATAAAGAAGAGAGAGACCACCCCCCCCCCCCTTTTCTGTCCTCTGTCTGCTGTGGTCTCTGTTGGACTTAATTTAATCTCCTGCTGTTTGCTCTGTCATTAGAAAAAGGTCATTTGCATCTCCTGGTTTATTATTTTAGAAACTATTACAGAGAAAGAGAGACAGAGGGAGAGAGAATATAATCCATTCCAGTTGTCTTTTAGTTGTTATAAGGAGAGCGGGAGACAGAGAGAATATAAACCATTCAGTTTGGCTTTTAGTTGTTATATGTGCTATATATGGGCACTTTGCATTAAAGTATTAACCAGTGCAGCTGAAGATATAACAGTAGGTGAGAGAGTGTGTGTATGTGTGTGTGTGTGTGTGAGAGAGAGAGACTTTGGTAACGTGATGCTGGCACTGTGTCAAGTCAGGCCTCTGTCTATGTGATTGGCCGTGTGCATAAAATCAATGGACCTTGGCCTTCCATGCCGAGCCATACATAAACCAGCATATAGATAGTTGCACATACACACACACACACGCACACGCACACGCGCGCGCACACACACACACACACACGCACTGGCCCACTCAGCACTCTTTCACATGCATTTAAGAGCCTATCCGTCAGTGAGTGTCCACGATTGTGTTTCTTTTCCCTGATATATTACACCGATAATGGTACAAGCTAGCTAAAATTGCTCATTAGCTTAGCATAATGGCTGTAGGAGGGAATATGGCAGGAAAAGGGACACTTTAAATTATGGCATGAGGGTGTTAATATGTCTGTTTTACACTGTAGGTTTTGGAGGATGCAATCCAGGACTAATGCTACAGCCAGATGGTGGTTACAGTACAGTGGTAGCTGGAGTGACTCTACTGATGCTATATTGTCATACAGGGCTACACTACTGTTTTATCTGTGTAATGAATCCTTTACTGTCAAGGAAAAAGGACAGCAGAGCGTTTGGAGTACATGGTAAGAGGATTTAGACGTCAGACAGTGTGTGCTCTGATGAGCTTAGCTTGAGTGCTGTTTATCACAACAAATGATGATGTTTCTGAAAACAACAAGTAGAAACACTGTACCTGGTAGATGCTACCGAGTATGTAATCTCTGGCTCACAAACAGATACACACACACACACACACACACACACATACACACACACAACGACACAAACACACACTACTGATTTGAGGTGAACTGCAAACACAGGCCTGTGCATTTAGCAGTGCTAAATGCTCGAATGGGTTTGAACAGGGCTGGGTGTGACATTGGCTAATGGATCACAGAGATTGTTAAACCATATCTCCATTAGATCCTAAGACAGTGGATTACACAATGTAGAGACCCAGGTAACCCCACACACACACACACATGCATGCACATACACACACACCGTACATAACTGTCTCTTCTGCCCCTGTACCTCCACTGAATGACCTTGATAAGCTCAGCACTGATGGGTTGTGTTCTACATGGCCACCTGCCTGGACTCTCTAATGTACCAGTAATTAAAAAGTTTAACCCCCTCCCTGCCAATGGAAATCCAGCAATATGGATTTCAGATTAGGAGTGGAATATGTGAACATCCATGGAAAAGTAAAAATGTATACATTTATGTATTACATTTTATACAGTTGAAACCTGAAGTTTACATACATTATATAAAAAGACATGCATTTTTTCTCACTGTTTAACATGAAATTAAAATAGACTTGTCACGTCTCACCAGACTCCAAGCTCCCAAGCCACGCCCACCAATAGGGAATTGCCTCGTTCGCAATCACCTGTCTATTGAGCGCACCTGGCGCTCATTCACAAAGGACTATTAAAGCGCACACCACACAGCAGGACATTGCTGTACATTGTAGCCCTACTTGTGAACTGCCACACAGTTGTTGCCGCTGTCACACTGTGCTTTGTGCTTTTATACAAGTTGCTCTTTTGCTCAGCCTCGCCGGTGTTACCGG
>JAOYMR010000002.1:3458355-3473722 GCA_025802075.1 Tenebrosternarchus preto
AGACTTCAGATAACGGGTAATGGGTTTTATCTCCTGCTAATGGCAGCAGGTCAGCCGCTTCAACACAGTCCCGCTTCATTACTGCAACTCTACAGGAAGCCCACATACTCCTGCAGGAAGCCCACATACTCCTGCAGGAAGGCGTTACTCCCCACCCCAGAAATATACATTATCCCTCTCCCCCCTCATACACACACACATACATGCATATAAACACACACACATACACACTCGCCACCTGCTGTCATATATAGAATGATATAGCCAGCAGACGTTCAATATATCATCTCAGAAGCAGGTGCCGGCGATTGTTGCATGGACACACATGACTGGAGTGAGTTTGGAGTGAAAGTGAGAAATTTCCTGGCGGACACACACTGGCACACAGAGTGTCACACTGACATATATGCAGAAAGATTCATAAATGTACACACACAAACACACACACACACACACTGGCACACAGAGTGTCACACTGACATATATGCATAAAGATTCATAAATGTACACACACATACACACACACACACACACACACACACACACATACACACACTCCGAGACTGATTAATGGTAGCTCACTCCTAGTTACCATGCTCAGGTGTGACTCTTTTGTCTTGCTGACAGAGACTGTATCCTCCTGAGATTAGTCAGTGGAGTGCTGGCAAACACCATGTTCTGTTTCTCCACACACACACACACACATAAACACATTTACACAAATCAGCCAGCACAGTTAACACTTAACAACATTAACACTGGCATGTAAGATGTTTTACACACAGCAAAATCATAATCCAACCTGGGCAAAAGCATGAGTCTATCAACTGAAACATGTGCCAACCAAGGTGTTCTATTTATATGCTCTAACAGTCATCCCCACATGAATAAATCTCTCTCTCTCTCTCTCTCTCTCTCACTCACTCACTCACACACACACACACACACACACACACACACACACACACACACACACAGAGTCCTTTTGTTATGAAGCTGACGTGTGAACAGGTTGTAGCTGAACCCCATACTGCAGGGTAACATGCTGAGGCAGTTGTTGAGCTGATTTAGCTTCAAACTCTTGCTGGTTCTCCTAGAAACCCACAGTCCCTGCATCAGCTCCCTGACCTGGCCACAGCCTGCTGAGGGCAGGCCTTCCTTCTCACATCAGCTCCTTGACCCGGCCACAGCCCGCTGAGGGCAGGCCTTCCTTCTCACATCAGCTCCCTGACCTGGCCACAGTCCACTGAGGGCAGGCCGTCCTTCTCACATCCAGATGAATTAAAAGCAATAAAATGTGAATGGTCATTTGGAAATGTGCTTAATTATGGTGACAGATTGCCTGTGATACAGATGAATGTATGGTGCTCGAATGGATCCTAAAGCCAGTTAGTCATATGGTGTATCTTCCGTCATATTCAGATAAGTGGGCAATAATTTACCCTGAGCTAATGCATATAAATAGTTTTTAGAGGCTCTATAAATCATGCCTTAGGCCATATTCACAGATACCTGTTCTAGAAAGTTCTGTTTCAGTGGCATTGTGCCCATCACGCTGAATTTGGGTGAAATCCATGCCTACTTAGATATTTAATTATGTAAATGTATTCAAATTATGTTTTCATAGAGGTTACTGTGAAGAGGATGTTTGCGTGTGTGTTGATGGTGGAATAGTACAAATGGGACAGTGCTGTAATTGTCATTATAAGGGCACTTATTAGAAGTTGTGTCTAATCCTGCTCTTTTCAGTGTAAGAATTTGAATCATTATAGAATGTTCAGTATGTTTCAGAATCAACTTGTGGGTCTCTGGTGTCAAGTATTTCAGTCCTTCATTGGAAATGTATTTATTTTGTGTGCTGAGACACACTGTTTCTCACAAGCTTTCACCTTATTTCTCTGAATGCAGGCAGGTTGTCATGGTCATGCATTCTGCACCAACAGACTGTGTAGAATAACATTATAAAGATATATTAGCTTGTGAAAATATTTCATTTTGGTATCTCTGTATTTGCCGCCACACTTGCTCCACACACACACACTTTCTTTTCCACTGTTTTAATGGCATGGCGGGCTGTCAGAGACAGAAAAGATAGGAATGAGGGAGCAAGATGGAGAGAGGGATCAGCTGGCCATCCTCACGGGGATATAACGCCCCAATCACTGCCAGCAAGGCTGTGTGTGTGTGTGTGTGTGTGTGTGTGTGTAAACATTTGTATACACCCCAGATAGTACCACTAGATAAAGGAGGTAAATTTGCACATGCATTATTATTATTATTATTATTATTATTATTATTATTATTATTATTGTTATTGTTATTATGGCTTTTTTACTCTAATGGAGAAAGCAATTCCACACTATCCAAATAGAAGGGAAACATGAGAAGAAGACACCTGTTAACCAAGTGCAAAAAGCGTGCCATCCATCTGACAACAGGAAAACAAACACAAGCAGAGAAAGCTGTTCTGATATACAACTGCACTGAAGAAACATGTAATTAAACAATATTGGTGGGCTTTCTCCGGGCCACTAGCAAATGCTGTACACTGATGCATTTCATCAGTGACAAAATGCGCATAGCAGCACACACAAAAAAAGGAATGCTGCCCATAAATGAAGATTTATTAGACTTTTATAGATATTGCATTATTTTATTTCCTCTGTCCGGTCTCCAGAATAATTGCCGGGAAATAAACAGCTAGGGTTCCTATGCCGTACCTTCAGGCTTCTTTTGTGTGTGGTTGGGTTAATGTTGCTAGAGCCCACGGTTTGCATGTGTGTGGTTGGTTTAATGTTGGTTTAATGTTGCCAGAGCCCACCGTTTGCCCACTACTG
This sequence comes from Tenebrosternarchus preto, assembly GCA_025802075.1. Classification (NCBI taxonomy): domain Eukaryota; kingdom Metazoa; phylum Chordata; class Actinopteri; order Gymnotiformes; family Apteronotidae; genus Tenebrosternarchus; species Tenebrosternarchus preto. The sequence continues at coordinate 3,461,193 of JAOYMR010000002.1, forward strand.
TATCCATTTGGCTTGTTTTAGAGTTTGCTGATATGCAACAAGCAGTGTAAAGGTTGGCAAATAAGGAGTTGTGTGCTGCTGCAGTGGATAACGGCCGTTGTGCTGTAAGCGCTCAGGTGTGTGGCAGCGATACGGCCTTATGCACGTGTAGGTAAAAGTGTTTCCTTTTTCCCTGTGGACGAAGAGGAATTCAAAGCGTTCACAGATAAACATCACGTCCTGCGGGACTGAGGGTGAACAGACAGACCCCACGGGACGGGGGACACAGTCGCGATTCTGGTGAAGCGTCTGAAGATACTGGCCTGCATGCACACATAAAGTTTGTGTGTGCATTCCTTGTATCAAGAGGGAGCGGATGTTTGGGGGTATTGGAGCAGGCTCCTGGGTCACACCAGATAAGCGCTGTACCATTTGTCCTTGTATTCAAATGGATGCCCCTGCTTTCCTGTAGAGTTCTCTCCTCTGTATGGATCTGGGGAGCATGTGGGGAGGCCAGCCATCACGAATGTCTAAAGCACACCGGTGAATATAATCATCACCACGGCGATCTCCGTGCAATCTGAGCCTGTTACAACAAGCCAGACCAGCATAATCAGTCTTCTTCTCTTCCTCTAATCTAACTTATTCTAGTTACTGTCTCTTCCCAGTGCCAACCTGGGCACAGTGATGTTTCCTGTATTAATTCACACTGACTCGTGACAGAAGGTATATAGCCTTAATGACCAAACATGCGGTGTAGCAGAACTGGTCTAATGAAGTCATCATCTACAATTAAACAGCAGGAGAAGAGTCTTGGAATCTGTGCTGTATCTGCTGCAGTCTAATTAACTCACAATGCATTAGGGGATACTTAGCCTGAATGCCACCAGGTTCTGGACAGGACAGTAAATCAGGTCATTGTGACTGTGTGTACACAGTCTGGGAACAGTGGATAATGTAGTTTTACCACAAACTCACAACCACCCTGTTTGGTTCTATGTGGCAATAAACAGGGGTTTATAAGGCAAACATTTGTAACTGAGCTGTTGATGAATGAGTGAAACATGCACACAAACAGACATTATTTCCTCTTAAGAAATAACATGCCCTTGATCTGGGTCATACAAGACCTCACAATCGGGCCTGAAATCAAAAGCTCTTGTCAACTGTAGGTGTTAATGCGAGCATGAGGCGGGGGGGGCTGCATGAGTTTGTAGCAGTGGTGCTCAACAGCATGTTAACACACTTTCATGCTCTAATGCCACCACATCACACATCTCTCTGCGTGTCTCTCTTTCCCTCTCACACACACACACACGCTACTCACAGCAATAGTCGGTCGGCTCCCCAATAGCTGCTCTTCACACCTGAGAGAAACTTATTGAATCATTCTCTTAGAGTGTCTCTGCTGGGCAGTTCTATATGGTCCTTGTTCAAACGGTCATTCCGAGTCTCTCAAGCGCAGCCTGTACAAAGCGAACATTTTACAGGTCGTTTCTCCAGTTCAATTACAGTACAGAACATTATGAATATAATCATTCATTGGCGATGTCTTTAGTGGAATAAACTCTTACTGTGATAACTGAACAGCGTACTGCTAAATGATCACCACTAGCACAGATTATTATAATATTCAGGTCTGCTAGGCAACAGTCACTAGTTTTGAATAACCCGTTGAGTGTTTGTTTAAATAACGATCAGTGGGCACTCCTCAAAAATTGCCAAGTGTCCAGACATATAAAGAACCAACACTTTCTTCAGAAGGAGGGAGATCAAAGACTGAAACGGCATATGCTGCAGTGTAAAGAGGGAGGGAGCTCCTGGCTCCTAATTAAACACCATTACTCTCCCGCTGACCAAGCTCATGGTGCATTTACCCAGACAGCCATGGTAGAACACCAGCGCTAAAGTGGGTGCAAAGACAAGCTGTTAGTCTCAATTTGCCCCTTGAAATATCATGCTTGTGTTCGTGTGTGTGTCCAGAAGGGGAGCATCAGGCGCGATTTTTCACCCTTTGAACTTGCACATTAGTCATAACACACTGCCGGAGTGAGACGGAGAGGGATGTGACGAGACACAGGGGGTGAAGCCCGTGTAAAATAAATAGCTTTGCCATTCAGGCTAAAACAGAAAGCCTGAAACTAGGGTGATACTTTGTCACCTGTAAGTCAACAACGTGCGCACACTGGCTGGCATGGAGCTGAATTCTCAATACAGTGACCGCGTGTACGGTTCTCTTTCCTCACGCTCAAGTGCACCACGCATCTGTGCTCCTCCAATAAAACTTCTCAGCTTTATTTCCTCTCAGTGGATCATTACTCTATCTTCTATGAAATACCCTGTCATCCTCCCATTGCCACAGATGGACAACAACCAGGGTCCAGCCAGTTTGGACTGGCCCATCATACACGGACCACTAGCAGTATGCAGAGTCCCACCATGCATGACTAAACGAGGAGTTGGGAGGCCATGCTAATACGCTTTACTGCCCCGTGGCTATTGTGGAGACAGCACTTTAAACTGACCGTAATTGCATTTTAACTGCACTTCCATAACAATAAGCTACTCTATTAGTGCTCTACCTGCCACCTGAGTGGCTTTCAATGTGCTTTTGCTCTCCCCCCATTTCTTTAGACTCATGTTTTGGAGGAAATTACTTGTCAGCTAAAGGACTATTTATTGAATTGTTTGAAACCTTTTTCTCTGTTATTATATGCATTAATATCTGAGTGATGATACTGTGTTTGAAAATACACACCTGCAGGTAGTGAGGGAAATGACTAGTGTAGTGAAGGAAATGGGTTGTGAAGTGACTGCCAACTTAATAGTGATATTATCTTTAGTTAATATCCACATTATTGCCAGCAGAGGAATCCTTCTCCAAAGCAAACACCTGGGCTGGAAGGGAAGAGATCATTTGCCAATGCTTCACTTCCAAAATCTAAATCAAAATGGAGACATCAGCTCTCAGTATTTTGTGATTGGAATGGCATGATAAAAATAACTTATTTTTTCGCACTGATTTTGAAAAATCACAAGGCTTTCATCCTGTTGAGATAACATGTTTGCAATTTAGTTACATCACTACAGGAAAGAGTTATGGATGACCTCATTTTGTCTAATAAATATAACAAGTAGCAATGGAAATCTGATTGAAGTGGCCATGGGATCTAGACTGAAGTGGGCTCTGTTGGACAGACTCACTCGGAATGTTATTACACCATCCAATGAATCTCATCATCAAATCATTTGTCTCCCACGTGAAGCATCTCCATAGTATCACGGCAACAGGAGACACTTAAGGACATGTGACAAACCAAGCTTGCCATGCAAGAAATTAGTTTTTACTGCTCATTATTCATGTATCAATTAAAGCTATGAATATGGAAGATAAATGTAGGGATGTGCAATATATTTCTTGTAAATCATAATCACATTGTTGTTCTTTGCAATACTGATACTGCATTTGATCAAAGAGGGGTTACAATTTGTATAACCACCAGGTTTTTATTGTGTTTCCAGTCTAACCTCAGATGTGCCTGTGCCACAGTATTCTGTGGGTATTCTGATTAAGTCAAGGCATTGAACTCCAGGTATTCATATGGTCAAATAAGTAGTTTTATTTAAAATAATCCAGGATAGTTTTCAATGGTCATATTAAGGGGTTCCCCAATAAGGTTTAATATATTCCAAGTCATATCACAAATGTAATATGTAGTAATATAATCTAAAATATAATCTCCAAGTAATGCTGTCATGCATACATATAGTCACTGTAGGGCTCCATATTCACATTAATCCATAGAGACACACTTGCTCTAAACTAGAAGGTGAGGCCAAGTTTAAATGTCAAAGGAAGACTTTGTTGGTTAGTGTTTTCATACATTTGCCAATGACATTTCATCACAGAATTTGACACTTTTAATAAGGGCCTTGCCATTCATTTGTGCTTGCTATTATTTGTACACAACCAGAGCTCTAGTCCCACTTTAGCCAGCCACGAAGCAGCTCTCTCTCTGTACCACACTGAACTTGTTTGACCCTGAATCCAAATTTAGAAGGTTTCCATATCTACTAATGGTGCTAGTAAATCTATAAATCAAAGAAGCAGTCTGAACAAATGACGAATTTCACCATGTGATTTTATGGGCTAAAGAGAACCCACATGCACTTCTTTAAGACGTTCAAGTCCAGATAGCAACTCAGTACTGTTCTTGGGACAGTTCTGCTGGAGTCGGGGTACTGCAGACTGCGCAGCAGGACGTCTTTAAAACAGGTCTCAGAAGAGGTCAGATAAAGTGGGGCATTACAGCCATGCGCAGCTGTGTGCCATCTTTGAGATATCACACACACCCTCACTGTGGCCTATGGCTTTATCTGATCCAGACTACAGTTTCTCCCAAACCTCTTTACTTGATCTTTTGAAGCCTCTGTGCAAAAAAATCCTTGCACAATCAAGTATGTAACTGTAGAATAATTTCACCTACAGTATAGATTCCAGTATAGATATTTTGATGGTACTATTCTTTACTGAGCATAGAAAAATCAGTATTTTACTGTTAATAAATAACTTGAATGAACACATTACATTATTGCACGTTTATAGAATTTGTCTGACGTACTAATCCAGAGTGGCATATATATTTTTCATCTTGACATTATGTATCCTTTCTGAGAATCAAACTCACGAAGCAGTTGTTGCTTGCTTGCACCTTGCTCCACGTACTCTAACTAGGGTGATACAAGAGGTTATAAAACATTGAATGTCTCATAAAACATGCATTCAGTTTTACCACATAGACTAAAATGGCAGACCTCCAGTGCTGCTTTACTTATCTCCCCTCCTGAGCTTCTCATTAGACAGTGTTGGTCTGCAGCCAATTCGTGTTCTTTAATTTCTAGATTTGGACAGAAGGCAGCCTGGTGGCCCCTCTCCTGTCCCTGTCAGCACTTGTGCACGGGTAGAAAAGCACGAAAGGAGCCTCTCACTGCATCTTTATGCAAATTGCGGTTTGATAGAGAAGGCCATTGTAGAGTCATTAGCAGGCAGGCTTTAAACTGCCAGACCCCTACTGATGAGCACAGGGCAGTGTGCAGAGAGCTGAACTCTGGGTCCTCCCATCAGAGAAGGAAGGAATGTGGGACAGCGAGAGAGATTATGGAAAACTTCATTATATAAAGTTAATTAAAGTCAGTAACGAACACAAAGCCTTCTGAAACTCATCTACTAGTCTGACGAGCTCAAACATTTAAATCCAGTCGTCTTGAGTATTATGATAGAATTCCAAGCACAGATGAAGGGTAACAAGATTGTACTCACTATATTTTTCAATGTAGCATGTTCAGTCAGCTTGCTTAAAGTCAGGAGTCTCTATAGTTGCAAATGTACCTCATCTGTACTTTCATTCACAATGAACAGTACTGGTAAGAGGCTCTTGATAGGTGCTTGACAGTGATAGGACCGTACTGCATAACCAATGTGAAAGCCCATCTGCTACTATCTGAGATAAAATCTCATGCAATCACTTTGTCTACTAATGGATTAATTCAATTATCTCCTATCTCCTTATAATGTCCCTCAAAAGGTCCAATTTCTAACCATCAACTACAAATTTAGATTTCATTTTTGTTAACTGGATTTTGTTCAGCAGCCTGTTGGACATTGTCTGCAGTGTATCTGCACAAAAAGATGTAGATATACTCAGGCGCTCTGACAATGTTAACTGAAATTGCATTCAGCATTGTGACAAACCTTTACTGCCACCAAGAGGATATAGTATGCCATTACAGAAGGATCTATAAAAAGTGTAACTTAGTAGGTCATTCCTGATTCATGAGCCATAATATTTCATAAACTATTTAAAGAGATAGTGATAATTTGTACAAATTATAAACTAATTTATTAACATTTTAAATAAATAACAGATTTTATGAGTCCCCAGAAAACTTTTTGCCAGACATCACTGATGAAAAGCAAATGTAACCACTCTTCTTGGGTCAAATAGGCTAAAGCATTGCATAATTTTCTGTAAAAACAGCACTCTTTGCATCAACCATCTTTTTCTCTCTTCTTTTCTCCTCCCCAGTGTTCATCATGGCTTCTGGTCTGTTGGTATACCCCTTTGGCTTGAACTCCAGCCTGGTCAAGTCCTTCTGTGGTGACTCCAATATCTACTATGCTGGGGAGTGTCAAATAGGCTGGGGCTATATGTTGGCCATAGTGGGTGTGATGCTCACTCTCTTCCTACCATTCTTTGCCAAGTACGCCCCCAAAGAACAGCTCTCGCCAACCCCTCTGCCCACACTTTTATAAAGGCTCTGCCACACCCACCATACCTGGTCTGAGTGGTGAAGGTTTCATGGAAACAGATGCATACTGCCTTGTCTTTTGATCCTTTTATGGTTGATAATGCCACTTTAGGACAGGTGTGCCCATGAGAACCATTGTGTTCATTGTGTGATGTGCTACATTGTCTTCCCTCATTTGATGAAGTACTTCCATTACTCAAGCATCCGTCATAGTGAAATCCCATTTTGAAAATATTATTTAGAATTTGAAATGCAAATTTCAAACCCACCCTCCCCCAACTCAAAATTAACCTGCACTCTTAGTAACATGAATTAAGATTAACACACTAAAACGGCAGACAAGACTGCATGAACATTAAGTGTTTTTTGAAAAGTCTCTGCTTACATAAGATGCACCGGCATGCGAAAAATGTGAGTGGATTAGCAGAACCATCCTCCCAAACTTCAGGAATTATCCAGATCATCAAGCAGAAATCAACAAATTCACAGCCCTTTTTCAGGAAACTGTATGACAAACAACACAAATGAAATTACAGGAAGACACAAAGACTCTGTTCATAGTTCCATTGACTGCAGGACTATTTCTCCACTGGTTATGTGCACGGATCACGGCGCCTGAGAAAACTGGATGCAGGACCCCAATGGGAAATTGGAATGGTCCAACATGTTGGAAATTTTGCCATATATTTACAGATGACTTTATGCAGTGCTGATTCAAATACAACCAACACTGTGGATAATGGGCTATGAAAACAACAATAAAAGCAACCCTGTTCATGAAAAATTTTAATCACACAAATCCTTTTCCATGAGTTTTTTTGTGTGTGTCGTTTTTGTTTTATGGGCTGTAACTACTCAGTGGACCTACAATCAGTGAGAAAATGGCTAACATTAGTTATCCACTTCATTATTTACTGAAACAATCTGTACCAATATGGTATACCCAGCTAACAAGAGCTCTGATTTCTTTTTGGCCACTAAAGAACTGTGCTGTAATGTTGAATGGCATAAAAACAAAGCTCCTCAAAAACATCTGTCCCAGTTTGCCTTGTACTTGTTCGTAATTGTTGTAACAAGAAACTTGCAAGTCATACTGTATGTTTTGTACTTAAATCTTCCATTAAACTCCATATTCTTGATTTCAGAAAGGCAAAGGAATAGACACACCATTATTCCAAAAACACAAAGGCAGGCTTAGTAACACCAAGACACTCTTACTAACATAAAAAACACAACAAAACCTTTTCTGCCCTTACCGACTTGTGCCTTCTTTAACCATGACTGAGAAGATTTCAATACCTTTGATCAGGTTACAAACTTCTGCTGAAACTGTGGTTTTGTAAATGCTTCCTTGTTTCAACCCCACTGTACTGTGCATTTCTGTACATCTCATTTTGTTACAAATGCACCGTTTCAGTTGAATATCATCCTTATTGTAACTTTGGCAAGTTCACATAAAGCTGGTATGTTCCACAAACTGGAATGTAAAACGTGAAGAAAGGTGACAAATTGATGTGTAACTGAGGAAAGGATTAAAGAAGTGATTAAAGAAAGTCTTGACTGTACCTGTGTTGTATCAAAACATTTGTCAGTAACTATTGGTGAGTAATGTATGAATGACTAAATTAAGAGATTGGGGCACATTAATGAAGCATTAATTTTCTACACAACAATGCAGCAAAAATGTCAGTTTGCAGAGGTAAAAACTTTACAAGCTGAACTTGACCGTCATCATCTTTTTTACTGTTGCTACCTTTTTGTGTAATGTGTTCAGTGTGGCTAAATGATTACAAGAAGCCTTCTGCTAATTTTCCCATTTCAATTCCTTCCTTTCATTAACTTAATTAAGCATGCAGTGACATTTCACTCTGAACAAAGCCGACTGACCAAAATATATCCCCAATGTGTAAGTGTAAACTTTTTGTTAATTTTTTTTTAACTTTACAAAACACAGACTAATTGCCTGTGTATGTTCAATAATTTGAAAATGCCCTAATTATTATCACAGTAATAAGTATGTATTCAAATGTATGAGATGTATGTGCTCATCCATAGGTTCCTACACTGTGCTGAGCTGATGCTGTAAGTATGCTAAGCCTAAAGGCACAGTGATCCCTTTTGTCTATGGTAATATATGTGAAGTCTGACCACTGGCTAACTGGTTAACTGATTAGATTAGTTGTACTGGGTTTTTCATTGTGCATTTTTGGCTGTAAATAATTATGTAAGATGGCTGTTCAATTGTTGGTGCCCTTTTTGAAAGATATATTTTGAGATATTACCTCATTGTGTTTGTTTATTCCTTGACCCTTAACAAGACTTGCTGTTATGTGTTTTTCCTTTATAATAAAATGTTTCATTAACAAAGAAAAGTGACATTTTTTGTGTTCCCAAGCTAAACATGGAATACAATTTTAAACTTTACATTGTCATTATGATCCAATGTTGGGAAAGTTTAAGCCATATTCAGTTTGAACTAAGGGATATACAAATGTACAAGGTTAGTGCACAAAAACAAATATATACAAACACAACCTGTCAAACTGCTGGTTTGAAATAAATCAACACAAGTGACTCTGCATTATTTAAAGCCACACAACTGTGCTTCATCTTAGAACTAATCTTCAACTGGGGGGGGGACACACACACCAAACAACCTCAACTTGCACATTCCATCTTGAAGATGTCCTACCCCTCAAGCTTCTTTAAATCACATTTCAGTGAGAGCCCACACCACGTTTCTCATCTCGCCATCAGACATCTTCACAGCCTGCTGAGCGTTCCTCTGCTCTGAGGAGGAGGCGGCCCGCACTGCCACGCAAGTGAGCACATCCTTCTGCCTGTCATAGTTCCCCACGCAGCGATGAATCTGACCCCGGATCAGTCTGGGCAACACCTGGTCCTTTGGGACAGAGGTACACACCTTAAAAAGAATCCCTTAACTTTTTAATCCGAGAAGGCAGTATTGTAGCATACTCCCCCACTATGAGGGACCAGTTATGCTCACATAAACGTATCAGGTCATTCATGTAAAAAAATTAAATAAAAAAGCTGCATGACCTACAATCCCAGCTTTCTAAAAGTTCATTATGGGTATACCTGTGATTTTGAAAAAAAAAATAAAAATCATTTCATAAACAATGGTGTGCTGTGCTGTTTTGTGGATGAAACATATTAGGCCAATTTCATATTCATTTATTCTAGCTCTAGGAAGCAAAGGAAGAGTACTACTGAGTAAAGAGCTGTAATAATAATAATAATAATAATATTATTATTATTATTATTATTATTATTATTATTATTAAAGAGCTGTGTGAAATGCCAGAGGGTAGTCTGAGTATAAGCAATAGGAACATACTCATTCAACATTGATCACTGGCTCCATCAGACGTTTTTTACAACGGCAGCCTCTAAGCTTGAAGCATTATAAACATGAATTCTGGTCAATTACGAATATGAGTGCTGTTATCCGTTATCCTAGATGGCTGTAAGGACACAGGAGATACAGCTGGTTGTTAATACAAAGAGGAGACTGTTGAGGAACAGTTTGCACTCACATTTTCGTAGTACACACACTGCACTACTTCTTTCCCATCCCTCATAAGGAAGTTCTTAGCACCATATTTTCCAATTGTAACTGCAGAATCAAGAGTGGCTGTAGGAAAACAAATGAGTGATTGAACCAGCAGAGACTACAAATGACCAGGCTGCACTTAAATTTCAAAAAGAAAAGGCTGCTTCATCATAGCCTGGATGTCATCTTTGTTAACAAAAGTCAAGTATGTTACATATAACACATCTGGCAATGCTACCATGTGTGCACTGTATGACAGACTTAATGTTCAAATTCAAATTAAAGCTCTTTACATCTGCTGTCATCAATAATCTTCACAGAAAGGTCCACATCCCTAATGACCTACCCAAGGTTACAGGGACATGGTAAAACTGCCTGGAAATAGCATATGGAAATAACCTGAAGAGGAACCAAGGCTCAGAAGGGAAACCCATTCTCAGAAGGGAAACCCATTAGCAGGTCATGCTAACACCACAAAACTAGCTAGCTCGTCAGTAATTCTTACCGAAAATTTCAAACAGCATTGGGACTTTATCCTTGTACTGACTCCAGTGTCTCATGCCCTCTATCACAGCTGTGAGGATTCGCAAGGATTTCTCATTTGATGGCTTTGCCTCCAACACTACGGATTTCTACAGTTCACATGGTGTTATGAGACATGCTGATGTATAAAGGACTGATACAGGATTCACAGACATATCACAAGCAGTTCCATGTTACCTTAACTTCCTGCTGCCATGCACTACTCTCACTTTTCGAAGTGCCAAAGGTGTCCTCGACCCACAGTCCTTTCTGTCCACTACCTGTATGTGTATCAGACTTGAACCTATTGTGAGAGGTCTGATTCTGAGGTCCAGGGCCCTGGTTGCGTGCAAGAGCAGCCAAAGGCTGCTGAGATGGAAAAGACCCTCTGGGTGGATGGGCCTGTGTACTGAGTAACTGCTGGTGCACTGGTTGCTTGCCAGAGAATGGTCTAGGTTGGGCCTGAGTACTTCCATCCATACTAGGAAATCCAACCTGCCTGAAGACAGGAGTTGTCAAAGAATGCTGTCCTGTCTGTTTCTGGAGCCCTGTCTGTGACCTGACAGTACAAAATCCTTGTATCAATTCAGTTGCTTTTTAAACCATGGAAACAAGCATCTAAAATGGACGGTGTCAGTAATGACTGACATTAATGTACCAAGCATAGTTAGGTTTATGTGGGTGAGGTATAGGGGTATATCCTCTTCCGACTGAACCAGATGAAGTAGTGGGCCAAGCTTTGTTTTGGTGAGGTTGTGAGTCAGCTTGCTGGTACCACTGACTTCTCTGGGCTAGAGGGGCTCGATTAGTTGATTCCTGAGAATATCCTACATTCACTAAACAAAAGCAGACAGCTGTTTGTGGTGATCATATTCATTGCCTATATTTAATATTAAATGGAGCACCTTGAAAAGAACATAACTGATGAAAAGTTAAGGAGTGTATGTCTCCTCCATACTCACTGCCAGAGCACATTTCACTCTCAGAAGGACTGGACGTCAAAGGGAGTCTGCTCCGTTTCTTTTGGTTAAACAGAGGTACGGACAGACAGCCTGTACATAAACACATAACGAGAACGTGAAATAATATTGATAAATAGAGGTTGGTGAATAAAGCGGTTGTACAAATTCTAATCAGCAACAATTTACTGAATTACTCATCTTCCAGCAAAACGACAAAAAAATAAATAAATAAATAAATAAAAATTCAGTTAAGCCCAGCATAAATCCCAATATGAAGCTTTGCGTCATTGCTACTACAGAATGAAATAAACCAGATCAAATGTATCAGTATCCGATGGTTCGCTAGCAAATTACCAGCCGTTGGCCTTGGTTGGTTTTCATTTCTCCTCATAACGTTATTTTCTCGTTATAATGCAACCAAACGAAAACAAATCACCTAAAACGAAAAATAGATTGATTAGGTGTTCAGTACATTTTAACTGCCTGAACCCCTATGTTAGTTAAAAGAGTTAAAATTAGTTAAACTTATAACTTTGTATGACAAACCTGCTAGCCAAAACAAACAAACAAAAACAAACAATTGCATATTTTTTTGAAAAAAATCCTAACCAGCCAGTTTAAGCTACAATACTGGATAAACACACAGCTAGTTAGCTGAGCTATCTAACAATCTAGCTAGCTACGAAAATACATAAGATAGCTTGTTAGCTAGCATATTCTGGGTCGTTTTGAAAGACAAATTTCCTCAAAAAAAAGTATTTAGGACTAGCGGCAACCTTCAAACCAAGAAGACTGTCGATGGATACACAACACCTACTGACTAAGATTCTCGTAAGACCGCAATTTAATAGCTACCTATCTAACAAATTTAACTACATCATATAAATTCCACATTAGCTGGAATGAGTCAAAAATGAAATTCACGAGACAGGTTTGTGTCGTTTCTACGTAATTACGCGGGAACGTGTCATGGAGCAGTTTAGTTGTAGCCAGATGTAGAGTGTGATAAAAAACGTAGACAGTGAGTACAATATATTTCATGAATTACAAGTGCTGAAAGAAGAAATACACCAAACAGCCTTTCTCATCCTTCTTTAATTAAACATAGTGTGTGTGCATCACATTTTATGAGCTCTTAGTCTTGCTGTCATAACCCATTAATAAACAAAGTTACTGTTGTCTGG
>JAOYMR010000002.1:3479921-3490880 GCA_025802075.1 Tenebrosternarchus preto
CACACACACACACACACACACACACTCTCTCTCTCTCTCTCTCTCTCTCTCTCTCTCTCTCTCTCTCTCTCTCTCTTACTTTAGTCTTCTTTGAAGCAGAAACATGCCGTAAGGGCCAAAGCTGGATCTTTGTGTCCGGTTGTGTCTTTGTGTCTTGTGAATAAGACGCTTGTTGAAACTTGGTGGGTTTCCATGTCGTTAGCAGCACAGTGGCTTTGAACTGCTCTTCTGACCACACTGTCTCAGTGTGTTTTTCACTTGCTACTGTTTAGACACCCAGAAGGCAGAATGGCTATAAAAGCTGGACACTGCCTGCATTTCTGAAGGGCAAGAGACCTTAAGCACGGTTGCTTTTTTGTAAGAAAAAAGAAAATTAGTTTTAGTTTTTAGGTATTTTAGTATTGTGTTTTAATACATTATATTGTTTTGTGGTACAGTGGTAATCCGTGTGTGGGTCCAGTGATGATAACATATATCATAAATTCCAAACAGTGCTTTTGTGTTCCCACAAAACACAAATATACCCACGCAAACATACACAAGCATCAGTACATTCTTGATATACAATAAAATTCATAGAAGAGATTCGACTGTTTAGTTTCTACATTTTTCACATTTCTGAAGCCACAGCAACTACCACGGTCATTGTTCTTTCCCAAATGATTGGTGGACTATTTTTACATGAAGTGCCACTTAAAATGCATGAGGTATCTGAGGTTATTTGAGGTTACTTGGTTTAAATGGGTTGAAAACACTGAGAAGGGCTCCACAGGACAGCAAGTGTGGTTTGCCCGAGCCGGTCAGCAGTTTTTGCTCCACATTGTCCATTGAGCTGGACCTGGTTGAGAGACCCAGAGCTGAGCAAACACAGCCCCGGCCCGGCATGGGGGCGAAAAACACCACGCTCTCACAACCAAACAGCAGGAAACCGCAGCTCATTCAGACTGTGTGCGGTCTCCTTTCATCCGGCATCTGTGCGCGAGTTTAGGATGTTGATCGAGGTGTTTGTTTTGAAGGTGTGGAGTTTCCTACATGCACTGTGGAGGTGTTCAGGGTGCACGAGCGAGTGGACTACCCCCGAGACACCAACGGAAACATCTCAGCCATGGTGCATCCTCGCCTGCAGGTATCATATCGCCACAACCAATCTGACCTGACAGGACATGTCCCTCCCCTGATTTAAGGGCCTTGTTCATGTCGGCTCCGTGGATTCCTTTACAGTGAGTCACGTTTGTAGCGCATAATTCTGGTGCCCATTGTAAGAGACAGGGTGAAGGCTCTTTTAAAATGTCACTTTTTAAATGTATGATCTCCTCCGTGTTGCCAGTGCTCAAACCCCTCCTTCAACTGTGTGCCCCTCCCCCAACTGTGTGCCCCTCCCCTATGCCAGTGGTTTCAACACTTGCACAGAATCACATTCTCACTCTCCTCTCCTGTTTCCTTCCCTTTTTCTTGCTTTCTTTATCGCTTCACAATCTTTCTCTCACTCTCTCTCTACTTTTCTCCAATGCTCTCTCACACTTTTGATCAACTTTTCTTTTCCCCTCTCACTCCTCCACCCCACCCCTCTCCAGGACTGTGACTGGGAGCCTCTGAATCCAGGCGACCCCATGTTCCAGACCTTTGAAGGGTGGAATGTCCCGTATACCGGTGACGGTCCCGTGTACCCTGCGTTCATCAATGAGGCTGCCTACTATGAGAAGCAGCAGGCCTTCATAACCACCCGCCGGGAAACGCTAGCAGCTAACGCCATCCGAAAAGCCTCCAAATAGCCCAGCAGTATCCACCCACCTCTCCATTTAACCTGCTTTCAAATACTGCACTAAGTGAAAGGCTCATCATTTTCACTGTCATATAAGTTTTACTCAAATTATATAAAATGGATCGTCTAGACATAGTAACAGGAATGATGATTTCTCACTCGCTTAAAATATTCAGTCTGATTCAGTTTTCGCTTAATGAAGAAGAATCTCTTTGCAATACAAAGAAACTTCCAATATTTTTATATGTTTTTAAAGTTTGTTTAATAGCTAACATATATAGTTTTTTATGTGATTATACGATCCTAGTTTATTTTTATGAATGCTGAACTATATTCTGGAATACTTTTTTTCTTGTGTTTTTCATTTACCAGATTAAACCTCAGGAACACAGAAAAGTGTAGCAGTATCATAACACTGCCTGGCTTTTAGGCCATTCATAATCTTTGGTCTTCTAGCCCCTCCAGACTAGAAGTCAAGTCAAATTTATTTATATAGTGCTTTTTAACACATGTTGTCACAAAGCAGCTTTACAGATGGGTACCAAAATCCTCCTTTGGACCAGCCCAGCTAGTCAGAAGTCAGTATTTTATATATTATATATATATATTTCAAGTCCCTTCTGTTGAGCTGCACAGCCTTAGTTACACCACTGACTCCCGGGTGGGTGGGCAGACCAGAACACTCTCTTCTGGAGGAGCTCCACTGGAGAAAAGCATTGGAATGATATACCCTGATTCCAATGATACCCTGATTCCATTTTCGTTGAGCTTGCTTCCTTTTAAAATGCCATAGCTGAATGTAGAGACACCCTCTGGTTCAATATACAGCAACATATCAACCTAAAACAGCCTTATCAACCACTAGATAACCTCTTAACACTCTGTGATTGACATATGTTAAGAAATACCTAAGCAAACTGTGTATGTAATATGTGTTTCTGTACTGGTGGTCTGATGTTATCGATCATTCATTTGTATAGAAAAATAAGTCCCATGTGATATTTAGTCCTCTGTTTGTTAAGTCTGTCATGTCTGTGTTCATCATTTGCACAACTACGTGGTTAGTGCCCATGGGCTGTGTGTGGTGTGGCAACTGCCCAGAACATGGATAAATGCACCAGGTTAGAGTGATTGGTGCTACATTACTGTTGCCTTAAGAATAGAGAGAGATTGGTAGAGCTGAGAATGAGATGCTGGTTTTGGGTGAAGACGTCCTGTTTAAAACGGCTCACAGAAACAGTGGAAACAAGTGCTCACCACATCATAATCTGATCGCGTTATTGTGAAGTTAACATGAGATACAGATGTAATGGGTAAGTTGACTTAAATGATGTTTGTCTAAATTGTGAGGATCTGTGTTATTTGTCCACTCTATTTTATTTTTTGTCAACACTTAAACCACTTTGGTGTACAAGATTTTGTTCTTAGTAATGTGTTTTGTTAAAGGTTGATCACACTGACCTATGCAAAAAATTTTATATTCCCATTCATGTTGCACAGGTGGATTATAAATTTAGTGTTTAGCAATCATGGACAATCAAGTTAAAATATGTTAAATGTTAAATATGTGTAATGTATTAATTTAAAATTAGATGATTTTATATTTGTAAAACAGATTAATCCAACCTTTATTACATCAATTCATTATAAGAAAATCATTTGTAATAAACTTGTATCAGTTGATGCCTGAATCTGGGTTTGTTTTGAATCTGTTTGCTTGGACTAAGAATTGCATACTTGCTCTTTAATTTGTGACCAAAAGCCTTTATGCTTATTAAAGGTCATAGAACCCAGACTGTAAAAGGAACCTAAAGCAGAGACTACAAAACTGGCTGCAAAGCACCTCTATCCTTAATGTATCATGCCTCTCTTTTCACGTATTCATTTTCGCAAGAAAGCCACTAGGGGGCGACCTTTTCATACAGATTATTAAAAACAAACAATCAACAACAGCCTATTAATTGATTTTGTCATTGCCTTGTCTCACAAAGCTCATTTTCCTATGTAAAGGTCCCAGGGGGGGCCAGACCCTGTCCATCAGTGGAAACTTTGGCTCATGTCTTGGCATTCACAAGCTTGCAGGGTAGAATAGTAAAATTTTCAAGTTAACCTTTCTCATTACGTGTAGAAAACTAGTGTATATTATTTTGATGTCTGCTTTGAGCAGAGATTATGCCTTATTTCTCCTTAATCGTGCACAGTGCATAGTGACAGAACACTGTGGCTTTGGTGAGTGTTTAACAGCTTATAAGCACAAAGTGAAAGACCTACTGTTGCTTTTGTGAATAAACCAAGCAGATGCTCGGTTATTCTGTTGCTGGGAGACTTGGAGACAATGCTACACTGCTCTTTGCTATTTGCTTCTTTGATTTCTCCCTCTACCTCCTCTTTCTGAACTCTTTCAAGGAGTGTCATTTAAGAGGTGCCTTTCTGCATATGAAACCTTTATCCTGAGCTGAGAGAAAATGTCTTTTGTTGTCAGACTGTTGTCTGACCTGTAATCAGACTAAAGATAGAGAATGAATTATATATATATATATTCCTCTCTGTCTCTATACATAGATACACACGTGTGTATGTATGTATAGAGAGAAAGAGAGGGAGAGGTAATAAACATTTCAGTGTCATGCCCAAGGTTACCAGAGAAACCAGTTTCATTTGGAGGTCTTTCATTAGCTGTGAAAGCTGTAAGCCAAGACTGACAGGGACATTGACTCACCAATCCACCCAACCAAGATCTGTAGCAAGGACACAGCAGGAAAGTCATTCAGCCTGGAGAGCTTTGGTCAGCTGATTGCATAACAAGGAAAAGTGATGAGGAGGACAGAGGTGGTTGGACTTCCACAAGTCCAGATAACCAACCTGGAGGACAGATACAAACACATGTGGATTCTCCACTTGCACAGGAATCAGGGTAGGGCAGGTCCTCAACAACCATCTTAATGGGAACAGTAAGAAAGACATAAACACGCATGACCTGCCTGTCATTAGATGCCCTGCAGGCACAATGAAATGTCCTGGAGAAAAATTGGAAGCTGGCAGCACTGACCACAATAGACGAGGCACTCCACCCAACACCCAGCAGACGAGGCACTCCACCCAACACCCAGCAGACAAGGCACTCCACCCAACACCCAGCAGACAAGGCACTCCACTGTGTAAACTGAGCAGGCAAGAATCATTTGAATTTGGACGTAAATAAAAATAGACAGTTTCATTAATGTCACTTTCTAATTTTATTTTTTAAATGTCCTTGATTACAACTCATTTCACACAGCCCTAAATACAGCAAATACGTCCTTGGCAAGTTTCATTTTTCTGATGTGAGACTCAATGAGTCCTATTGATCCAACACTGAAGGCTGCACAGAGCTGAGTGTGTGTTTAAAGAAATTATCTATCCGTACTGGGCTGGTGTCCAGAAAGGCACTTGTAAAGAGCCAAGGGCTATCTAACCCCTTCCTATAATTGAAATTCTACTGGCATTTTCGTCTGCATAACTCACACAGTTAATGAAACAAGCAGATTACTGGAAGACTCCTTTGTATCACTTTAGATGCAGTTCACAGTCTGATTTGGGTGCAGTGAGGCGTATCAAATATGCACAGAGATGTTCTAACAGGGTCTTTGGTTTCTCTATTCCGCTTCCGCGGAGCTACGAGGATGTGTCCTGTTGCTGGAAGCGCAGCGAGGCAAACGCTACCTTCTGTTTCCGCCAGCGCGTGCTTCATCCTGTTACGGTGATGAACTGTGACGGTTGCTGGGTCACGCGGCACGACACGCTGCGCCTCTCTTCAGGGGTCGCGCAGCACGCATGCTGGACGTTTGGGACAGAAGGCTGAATTGAAGCGAAACGCAGTGCCGCAGCACTGCTCGGAGGGAGAGCAGTAATGGAGCAGGCTCGAGTTTCCACACACATTCTCAAATCAAATCAGAGCTAAGCAACGTTTATTTGTCATATATAAAGTCATGCAACTAGCAGTGAAATGATATATATGTATGCATGTATGTTTTTTTTCATGGACTCATGGACTCTCAGTGCATTTTGTCTTCTTTCAAAGTTTTGAAAGTATGACTCATACTTACTCTCTCCCTTTCTGTCTGTCTCGTGCTCTATCGCCCTTGCACTGACAGTAGGTTGATGGAACAGACACTCCAGTCGGACTCTTCTTCCGTCTGGTGTCAGATACTCCGCCACATGGACAGCTACAGGCTGAACGCAGAACAATTCCAAACGATTATGAAAACTCATGAAATATTCAGCGAGATGTGAGAACAATTCAGGCTGTGTTGCGCCAGCAGCTGTCGCGCCTCTTGTTCATCTTTAAAGTATTTTGATGAGTAAAGTTGATTGTCAGGTTTTAACAGTTAAAGGGCGAAAGTGCTTCCGCATGCATCCCGAAGAAACAAGAGCGTTACTGAAAGCGTGATGTCACTTGCAGCGTTGTTTTGGATCATCTGGAGAGCTGATCTGTCACCCACACTCACCGCTCTCTGCACACAGCGGTGATCTGAGGCTATCAGTGTACATATCTCTCATCTTTAGTTTCCTTATAGCCACTGGACCGTAGGGGGCCAACTTCTCCACTGACACCGCAATGCCCATATCACATTTGGCCGCTGGTAAATGGGTAACTGTTCACAGAGAATGAGAAGTTGAATACAAATGAAGCATACGCTCAAGATTTCTTCTGGCAGAGAAAGGCACGAGCTGTAATAATTAACCAAGGCTGATAGTCAATTTATATAGTGCTACAAGTATTTTATCCTGTTTCCTAACACGTTCACAGAAATGTCCATAGTAATGTTCATAGTAATAGTTCACAGACATTAATAATACGCTATTAGTAGCAATCATATGTTGCATATGATATGATACGTTTATTTTATGTAAAAATAAACTTATTAGTAGCTATACATTTATTTGTAGAGTTTTGGCGAATTAGCTATATTCTGTCAATATGTCAACAGGTGGAGACCCACACAGATTTTCTTTTTGAATTTCAACTTCACTGTAAAAGTTCACTCTAAATCACAAAGATCTACGCCCTGAAAAAAGTTCTTCATAGAACATCGTATCTAATTGGTGTCTAGTGCGCTGACGTCAGTGCTTTCCAGTGTGGCGGAAGCTGAAAGGTTTTTTTTTTCAGCTGTAAACTGATCCCTCATGTATGGAAGTGTTCGTGAAACAGTCTAAACCCAGGGCTTGAAAGAGCTAAAATGAGTACAGGTATAGTGAAAAGAATTTAATTTGGGCTGCGAGTTGTCGTTGTGCTCTTTAACGAATTTAACATTTACGGTCAATTTAACATTTTCGGAGACTTTTTAACTGTTTTCGTGTTTCCCTCAAAATGTGGGAACAAGAGGAATTTGAAAAACACTGGAGGAATGAATTTCCTGACGGCGAGGTGCCCAAGATGAATTTGAACTCCTTGGAGGATATCGAGAAAGAACTGGAGAAATGTAAAGCAAACATGAAAATGTTACAGCAAGCCCTGTCGGAAGAGAAGTTCAAGGTGATTTACCTGCAGACCACCATTGCGCAGAAGAAGAAAAGTTATGACACTGAGAGGTGGGGGACTAAGGAGAGCAATAAACTGGATGTCGACGTCGATCATCCGAAGCCAGATTCGTCCGAAAAACCTGAACGGAAGAACGAACGATTTACTGAGAGCACCAAGGTTCCAACAAGAATAAAACTACACGGTATTGGAAGTAAAGGTAGCGAAGATTTGAGCAGCGTCGGCCCCTTTCCGCGGGACCTGGCCAGAGGCAGTAAGACGGGTAAACCCATACTCGTGCCTCCTCCGAAGAAGCCAAGTGTTCTGTACGAGAACTCGACAGGTCCTGGCCTCCCGCAACCCGACGGGGGCAGCTGGAATACACGCAGCGAGCACGCGAAGAAACAGGACTCGGTGGAGCACAACAGTGACCACGAATACGAGGACGTGGAGCTCAACGAGAATTTCGTTAAAAGCAACCTGATTAATCCCAAGGCGAACGTTCGGGAAAGTCAGAAAGTGAGCCTGAACCGGGACGCGCTCCGACCTTTTCGTAGTAGTAAGGATTTCGACTCCAGCGACGATGGGAGGCTGTCCCCCTCGGTGCCGTATCGGTCGTCATTCGGTTCCGGGCACAGCACTCCTGACAGACGCAGCGACGGTTACATGAGCTCCGACCACGAAGACTCCTCCTCAGCAGGTAGGAAAAGAGCTTGAATTGCACAGGAAATCACAGCCCGCATGAACTTGCTTTAACTCTGGTGTTTGCATAATCCTTTGATTTCCGAAGTGTCGCTCCTTGATTTTTTTTTTCCCATCTGATAACGTTCTCGCCGTGAGTAATTATGTAATTATGTTTGACTGACGCAATCGACCACCACCAACTGAACGAATAACAGATTTAGACCGTCTTGCTGTCAACTGTCACAAGTCACTAGACACAACACTTGTGATGATGGCAGCTAATACCTTAAAGACCAGGCACACTGCTTACTGCTCGACCAGCAAAGACCTGATTGCAAGTCAGTAGATGTTCCGTATGCCCTGGGGCAGCAGCTGTGATATTTGACAGTTGTTTTGGGCCTTTAGCTTTGAACCTCAACTGCAGTACAATAATTATCATTGGCCAGAACAGGATCAAGACTTTTATTTTGCATCTGAAAAAGCTCTTTAAATGGCAAACATCAAACGATATCTTGGAGCAGTTTGTTTAATGAGCAAGCCTCTCAACAGTGAACATGATTCACAACCACATGGCTTTGATGTAGCCGAAGCTAAAACTTAAGAGCACTGTTGAGGCTGAGATTCTAAAACTTTAGAGGCTGGGATTGGGTAGTGAAGCAAGGTGACACTATTTCCAAGCTTAGTTTTATGCAGATGTGCATGTACATCCTGGAAAGTAGATGCATTGCAGTAGTGCATTCCTAGCTACATTTTGGCTAAAAAATGTTGATAGTGATCGAATTCCAACTTGAATAACTAGTTGGTATTGACTTGGAGCATTTTTTTGGATCATCAGAGAGGTAAACAGCGGTCACTGCACCCCAGAGCCCTGTCCCCAGCTGTTACCAGCTCCTTAGTTCACTGTTGTGCAAGTGTGGCATGTGTGCAGTGTGGAAAGGGGAAGGAGAAGAAGTGCAGAGGCCTCGCTGGAGCGGAACGCCATTGGACTGTTTAAAGAGCATTGGCTGCACACGCCTCTGTGCTTCATGCTGACCTTCTGCTCGTATCGCATCCCAGCACCATCACCTGCACCGGTTCCTCCTCCACCACCCCCAACCTTCACACCCACCATCTCCACAACCACCTCCACCCCCAGGATGTCGTGTGCTTGCTGATGTTTCTTGGTACTTGGTTGAGAAATGCACAACTTTCAAAGAGACGCTTTGAGAGATTGTTCTGGACCAGGGAGAGATTGTTCTAGACCAGGTGTTCTCAGGCATGGCGGTAGCGGGCCAGTTTTGTGTGGACGGGGATAAAAGTTTTGGTGTCTCTGTGAAGTGAGTGCTCCATTACCTGCAGCACCAGCCAGTGTGAATGACCAGACTGGGTTTGAATGGCTGTGAATCTGAAATCGAAAAAAACCTCTGTACTGTGTGTGTGTGTGTGTGTGTGTGTGTGTGTGTGTGTGTGTGTGTGTGTGTGTGTGTGTGTGTGTGTGTGTGTGTGTGCGCGTGCATGTGCGCGCAACTTTTAATTTGTGGGGAGCAGTAGTTGAGAGGTAGTTTTTTTTTGTTTTGTTTTGTGTGTTTGTTTTTTTACTTTGGTGATTTAAGACTTTTATTGACCGATCCATAGCCAACAGACCCCGAGCAGTAAAGGTTGTTTACTCAAAACAGCTGTCAAAAGTTCATTGTGCTCGTGACTGGTGGGTTTTTCTTCATATATTCCTTCTTTCAGACTTGACTTCCCCAAAGCCTTTGTGTCCTCACACTACACTCTGGATACACAAATCACGTGCTACAGAGCTTCTTGTGTTACGTTAAGTCTTTATTCCATTATGTAAAGGTAATGGACAAATAAGTAAGGAAATGATCTGGACAACGGTTTAAAAAAAATATATATATACATATTTTTTTTAATCATGTGTTGGAGTTGCCCATTATGCCATGGTTTAAGATACTGGATATAATACACTAGGTTCACAGGGTGGTGTCCAACCTTGTGAATGATCCAGCATTCCTCTGTTTGCCAGCAGTGGTGATGAGGAATGTTGCTTGAGCTGCTTCATTTCCTGCAGCCAAATAGCTTTGAGATGTGGGACGGCCTGCTGCATGCTGGTTAATGTTTCACGGGCCGCTCATATTGAAACTCGATTCTGAACCGCTTATGTTTCCACGCGGTCTCCCTTAGAAAAGCAGGCCTGTTGGTCTAGGCAGTGTTGAATTCAGGGCTTAGTACAGTGAATTCTACGGGCCGTTGGTTTGCCCCGAAACTTTTAATCCAAGTGTTCAGAATGACACACAACACCCGAGATCTGTCTGGTGGACTCTGCTTATATCACAGAGTCACAGAGTTAGAACTTCCTGCAGTCTTTGGTGGGGGTTAAAATATTCAGGTCAACGGTTTTCTGTTCTTGCCATCTTTAGATGCCAAAGAGCAGAGAAAGCATCTGTCCTTAGCGCTCAGGTTAGTCATCTTAACTCAAATCATGCCAGTCTGGCTGCTGAGTCGAAGGGGGTTCGTTTTGAAGAGATGGTAGCTACACACACGCCGTACTGGCCTTTCTGTGTCACTGATATGTAGTTTAAAAAAACGGATGGAATTTCTGTATTTTTTTTAATGGAGAGTCACCCCCCCCCCACCCTGTTATGTTAACTCAGTATAAATGACCACAGCATTTTGTGTGAGGTGCTGTCCTAACTCATTAGCATTAGCATTACACAGACGGGGGAGGTGTGGAGCCAGAGGGGAAAGGCTCTTACCAGAGTGTCTTTCTGATATGAAAGGTGTGAACCAGGAAAGCGGAGTATGTGTGTGTGTGTTATGTCCACACACCATGCACGCACACACACACCCCACTCAAATAGACATGCATAATTCCTGTTACTTCTCGAATCCCTCTGGAAAAAAGAGAAGACCTGTCCAGGCTCATTCCTGGAGTTTCTATATGAGAGGCGATCCTGTGTGTGTGTGTGTGTGTGTGTGTGTGTGTGTGTGTGTGTGTGTGTGTGTGTGTGTGTGTGTGTGTGTGTGT
>JAOYMR010000002.1:3526456-3546802 GCA_025802075.1 Tenebrosternarchus preto
CCCCCCCAGATGTTACCCATCTCATGTGGTGCTGAGCACATGTGGAGAGAGCAGTGGCCCACCTCCTATCTGGAGGAGAGAAGGAGCAGGATGGAGGCTCACTGCTTTCTGACCTCCACCTCCATGAGGGAGGTCAGAAACAGGCCCCACCCACAGCCGCAGGAGACCCACACCGACACACGCATGTGCTCACACACAATGCATTCTATCTCTACTTATCTTCTGTATGTGCTCGAGAGTGAGAGAGTGTGTGTGTGTGTGTGTGTGTGTGTGTGTGTGTGTGTGTGTGTGTGAGTGTGTG
This sequence comes from Tenebrosternarchus preto, assembly GCA_025802075.1. Classification (NCBI taxonomy): domain Eukaryota; kingdom Metazoa; phylum Chordata; class Actinopteri; order Gymnotiformes; family Apteronotidae; genus Tenebrosternarchus; species Tenebrosternarchus preto. The sequence continues at coordinate 3,526,758 of JAOYMR010000002.1, forward strand.
TGTGTGTGTGAGTGTGTGAAACTTAACGTTGTGTCTCTGGAGCTGATAAAGAGCTACCTGGAAGGTCTGTGCTCCACCTGGTAGCTCTTCTAAGCCTTAGCTCTGTGATGCCAGTACAGGAGAGATGCCTTGTGAACCAACTCTCTGTTCCCTTTTTGTTGTTGTTAGTTTGTCTGTTTGTTTAGCCATTGGTATTCAAAAAAGCCAACAAACATGACCACATTTGCATTTTCCACAACTATTCATTAATTGTGCTTCTGTTTTTGCTTTTGTTCTTAGGCTTTTGTGCATGCATGCTGTGAGTCTGGGTGTGTGTGTGTGTGCGCGCGTGTGTGTGTGCACGTCCGTATGTGTGTGCGTCCTTTCATCCGTGCGTGCGTGTGTGTGTGCGTCCTTGCATCCGTGCGTGCGTGTGTGCGCGCGCGTGTGTGTGCGTGTGCGTGTGTGCGCGCGTACATATTTTCATGGACAGGAACTCTGTACCCTGCTGGACACATTTAGTTCTCTGTGCAGCCCGTGGGGAACAGCCATCTCCTGACCACCCCAAGGCTTAAAGCCCCTTATTTATTAGAAATTAATTCTATATGTGTGCCTGTACAGTTCGTTATAACTAGAGAAAAACTGCAGAGTCAGTTATTTGAAGTTTTTTGGATAGTAACTTCCTTTTCTTGCTTTCTTTTCCTTTTTTTATCTGCAAGTTTCCCATTTGCGGTCAGTGTTGGCTGAGCTGTACTGTACAAAATTACAGAAGCAAAAGAGAAATAAACTTTGACCGATAAAAATCTAATAGTTTGGGGAATCTGATTCCATATTTGTAATGAAATGAATGATGGTATGATGGCAATCAAGTGCGATCACACTGTGGAACTGTTACGTGATCTTCGCAGTAAGACGTTCTGGTCTCGCTGTTGCCAGCCCTGTCCACGTATCCCTCGACGACGCTGTGCTGATGGTCTGTGTGGTTGATGATTAAAGTGGGTGGGGAGCACAATGGCAGAGACCCGCCTTGCTGTCCTTTCTGATCAAACTGCTTAATGCCCATCTCGCCGCTGAGCTTCTTCCTGCTCCCAGTGACACAGCCGCAATAAGCGTTGTTCGATACTGTGTACTATTTGATAGTTTTTTTTTAATATAAGAGTAAAGGAAAATAAAAACTGTTATCTTACTTTTCTTGGAAAGATATTGAATTTTATCGTATTAACAAGGGTAAATGTTGATGTGAACGTTTTTCCTCCTGTTTTTTAGCAAAATAAACGTATGTATGATGAGAAAGCTCTGAGTCTTTAATAACACATCCTCAGATAAGAGCACTCTAATGAAGTGCCGTTCGTACGTGGTTGTTCACTCCTCTCTGTACTTCAGCTACGGTCAGTTTCTAACTGTTAAACCTCCGTAGACCCGTTCGCATCTGGCATTAACATGCGTTTTTGGTGACTGAATCACATTTGTTAGAAAAACCAGATGTAAACACCACCAGGACGCATCGCGAATGGTTTACAATCAAATCGCTCAAACCACATTCGGAGGTGGTCAGAGACTGAGAGAAGGGTCTGCCTGCATCCTGTAGACCATGACACGCCCCTTTCTCTTGACACGCCCCTTTTGCAATGACACTCAATGCATGCCGTATTTATTTGGGCCTGAATGGGTGAAGTCAATGTGCCAGCAGGATTGAATAAAGCTGCTGTATTTCAAAACAGATGAGGGGTGTTGTGTAGCATTGAGCAGTACTATGTGAAGGGAAAAAGTATCTACACATAGATGACTGTGTAGATAGTCAACAAGGTTTCCTCTGTCCATTTGTTTTTTTTGTAGCATTTTGCCATTTTTGTTTTACTTCAGCTTTGTACCGGTTACAGACAACATAGTTAAATCCCCAACAGCACAGTTAAATCACGACGAAAATCCTTTTGAAAGTGATGTGTTGCTGTTGCTTAGCCAACAGGGAACTGCTGATTGGATAATTGCATGAGTTCATCTGGTGATTTAGTTTGGATACAATACGTCACTAGGCCTTATGAGTCGGTCAAAAACAGGAGAATGTGAAGTGCTTCCTCATTGTTTCCACAGGGGATTAGGAGATTAGGGTGGTGCTGAATCAGGGTGTCATTTCACTTGTGATCCAGTCTGGGTTTTACTTTTATAATTCATCTTCTTGAGGAAATTCGCAGAGGTTCTCAGACGTGATGGGGCTCTAAAATTAGTCTCCCTGTGGATTGAAGAGACTGTACATGTGTTCGGCTGGTGGATATTAGAATATGTAACATATATAGCATTGGAATTGATACTGACATTAGTGTGTATTTACTCACAAGAAAGCTTAGTACTGATGTGGTAGCTTGAAGCATTTCCCACAATTACAGTTACACAATCGGGTAATCCTATTATCCCGTGACTGGCCTGTAGTCCAGGGATAAGTGTGAAGGATTACTATTTATTTAATAATATATATTTATGTAATACATATATACAAAGCACCTTGGTTGCTCAGCTACCTGTTTCTTTGGAAACCTTGTGTACTTTCACTACTATTTTAAAATAAAACTTATGTGGTATTTGTAGTCTATAGTCATTTGTCCTGTGATTCAGACATTAGTTCTTTATCATGTAATAACATGTAATTAGTTAGTTTGTTGCACCTTCCACAATGAAATCTACAGACTGGACTGATGTTGGGTTTAAAGGGTGTAATAAGTTATTCATGGCTACAGTGATTATATGGCAATATGCTGTGTGCAGAATTGTTTCCGAAAAACAGCAGTTTTTTTTTTTCTAAAACTAACCTACTTTTGTCTCCACTGAGTAAAACAGCGCCACCTTGTGTCAGTCTCTCACCATATGTACACACTGCATGACTTGTGTAACCCCCTAACCCATATGTACACATTGTATCACTAGTGTAAGTCCCTCACCATATGTACACACTGCATCACTAGTGTAAGTCCCTAACCCATATGTACACACTATCACTTTTCCTCAGGTGGCTGCAGCAGTTATTTCAGGATTTAATGCCAATAAATAAAGCAATTAGTCAGAAGAGAATGTTCTACAGCCAAGAATGTGGACCAAGTGATTATTGATCAGTGATGCGAAGTCCATCTCTTTTTAGTGAGTACTGTCGGTCTGCCTGGCTCAGTAGGGAGAGTTGGGCTCTTTCAGCTTGCAAACGGCTTTTCATTACTTGAAGAGATTTTTTTTTCTTTCCGTTGCCAATAATATTTTATGGTACAGTTGAAAGAGCTGAATCTAAATCTGAAATCTGAAGTTTCACTTCAGACTCTGCTTGTGCTTTCAGTGCCAGACTTACAGGGCCTGACAATTTCACTAAAAACAAACGAAACACTCTCTGCTCTTCAGTGCTCCCATCACCCATGTAAAAGAATCACACTGCTGCTCCAGCCAGGGACTCAGACACAGGACACTCCACAGAGCAGGATGTGTAGGTGAGCAGGGAGCCTGGGCAAAGGCAGGGTGGATCATGGGCTCCTCAGACGGCCCCCGCTCTCTTGCCTAGGGCCCAAAAATCGTTACATATGGCCCCAGAGGAAAGTTAGTGGACCCAGCCAACAGATGTTTTGATTATTATTTATTGTGTAGTATTGCTTTTAAACATTTAACATACCTGTGTGAATCCACTACCACATGTTACAGAAACTGAACAAAACATTTGTTCGTTTTTGCTGATTTTTTGAGTTTGTGCTGGTTTGTGTTGTTAAAATCATCATTTGTGCTTGTACCATTTTTGATGAACAATAAACATTAAATGATGAGTATTACCTGTGAAATCACTGAGCTTCCTATCAGTGTTGAAAGGTTATAGCTCATACAAGCTTGTTTTGCTCACTGAAACTTATTTTAGTTTAAATACATACTACATGCACAAAACAAAATGTTTTAATAGACACAAGCTTATGTGAAATCCATGTTTGTTCAACTGATATGTTATTTTCCAAGGTGATTTGGGTTTAGATACTTGTATTTGTTTGATTTGTGTTGTGCGTATAACTAAAAGGGTAATGGCTCATGACGGACTTCATAAGGAATATTGTAAACATTATTAAATGTTAATACAAACAAATATGCATTTAGTACATAATAAATAACAGTACTTATAGAGGTGTGTGTTTTCTGCTTGTGAGCAAAAGTAGAAGAATCACCAGGCAGGTGTGTCCTGATACAATGTTTCTCTTTAGCAGACAGCGCGTGCGCCTAGACGACGCCTGACGACCTGGTCCAGGCAACATTAGACAGAATGACCTCGTGAGGACCCTACTATCCGGGTGACAGGCACGCAGCAGGGATACAACGCGACTATTACATCGCACGTCTTTTTGCATTCATAGGCGCGTGTCGGGCATTACCCATCAACGTGCAATCTACACACAAACACGCAAATCACTACATTTAAATATGCATTTTCGTTTGAGCAAGGAGGCTAACAATGATAAGATATTGAAAACCAAAAAACACTTCCCTGCATTATTTTTAATACATGTGTGCATCCCGACTAAGTGCACCTTCATAATAAGATGCTACGCACAAACACACTCATTGCGAATGTAATACATAGGTCACATTGTCACACTGAAATGTTGCCATTCCGCAAAGAATATGTCAACAAGCTAGTTAACACTGTAACTAAACAACCATAATAGCTGTAATTACTGCACATAAACAAAAAGGGGGTGTTTGAAGAGTCAACAAACACGAGACACGCTGAGGTGAAATTCCAGAATGTTTCACATAGTTTCAATGTCACGCGTCTGTTATAAAAGCTGATTTAAATCTTCGACGTTCGTGCAAAGCTCGAAACGGTCAAGATGCAGCGAGAACTTTACGAGCAGGATAACGGAGTTTCGGCGCCTAGCGGGAACTTCTATATGTGGCACGACTACTTGGATCTTCGGACGAGATTATCACAAATACTGGAACAGAGGAACGTCACCTACGCGCAAGAGCAGGTGTCTGCTGCCAACGTGTGGCTGGGACATCCCATTTCAAACCAACGTTGCCCATTTTCCGATGTGCGCTTCGGTGGTTCGGTCAGTAGCGGCTCCGGGAGCAACCAGTCGCTCAATCGCGAAGTGTCCCACCCCATGAGTCCCCGTGACACCTGTGGATTTTGTAAGCGGAACGGAGAGACCGCCGAGATCTACACAAGCCACAAGCTGAAGTCGAGAGACGGGAGGATCCTCTGTCCCATTCTTCGGAGCTACGTTTGCCCGTTCTGCAAAGCAACCGGAGACAAAGCACATACGCGCCAGTACTGTCCGATACTAAATGGACTAAAAACCGACCGTGACTTGTGATGTTCAGCACTGCAGTAGGTGTTAACCTTGAGTCTTTGTAAGAGTGTTGTGATGTTCGGGTACCAGGGGGCGATGGAGCACTGCGTCTCCACGCAGACTGTAATTAGTTTAAATTCGTTTCGAATGTTTAGTTAAAAATGTTGATCTATGTGTATGTGGTGGTTAGGTCTATTCATGTCTCTTTCTCACTTATTAGAGTGTACAAACACGAGACCTTACCGTTATTATTAGAGTGTACAAACACGAGACCTTACCGTTATTATTAGTGTACAAACACGAGACCTTACCGTTATTATTAGAGTGTACAAACACGAGACCTTACCGTTTTTTTGTGATAAATGATGTTCTTAATTTCCACTCCGTTTTTTCCCAGTCAGCATTTTCTGCTGTTGATGTTTTGCTTAATAAACAGTGCTTTCGTTTTGCATTGAGCGTTTCTTGCCTTTACTTCTACATGGATGCCACGGTATTGTCTATGAAAATGCTGCAAATACAGATGTTTCTGACCACGTTTAACCAGGTGAGTTAAATGTAATGTGTGATTCCTTTACTTACGCTATAGGCTATAGTATCCTAAGTTTACGCAACAAATCACACAAGCTAGTTTGGATTACAAACGGGGTGATAAACGTATCATTTTCATCTGACAAGTTACCAGTTGACATTTTTGCAACCTACAAAATACACACTTAACCTAATTTTTTAAAAGACTCGTCTCTTTTTAAGCAGGTATAAATTTCTTTTCACCAATAGATGTCAGCAGCAGATTGCCAACTGCTGCTGTGACCGCCTAATGATTTAGGCCTATAATTTTATTCTTGTAACTCAGAATATTGTTAATATTATTATCAGCACTCCCAATTACTAATTTAACTATTCCAAATTTCTCCATTGGAATAAATTTAGCCAGCATATAACGAGTCAAATAAAAACTACCGTAAACTATTGGACTACAACGACCACAATTCCTTATAATGCAGCTTCCGTTTCTTGGATGTAGGTGGCGTGTGCGGGAAAAATAAAAACAGAGGCAAGTGTCTCGTGTCTTAGGGGCTCAGTAATATCCTCAGAAATTTCGAGTTTAACAGATAACCAGTATTTACAAGTAACGATACTTTGTATGTAGCAGGTTAATTTTAGGTAAAGAACACTTTTACTGTCACTACTAAGTTATATCTGTTGTCTTAGCGAGCTAGCTAGCTAGTTAACTATGCTAACTGGATAACTTGCTAGCTAGCTGCCTTGCTAGTGATGTCGAAACAAGGCTTTTTGAAGGTTTAAACATGGTGTGTATTAAACCACTGTAAGTACTGAAATTGTTCGCTGTTTGAAACTTCATTCACAGTGCATGTAAATAACTAGCTAGTGAAAGTGTTGTGTTATCAGTGAGGACATAGACCGACTATGGGATACACCATTAACAAATTCCGAAGTCTTCTAGACTTGACAGTTGTATATAAATGATTGGCTAATTATGTAACTTTTGTCAGATCTTGTAGTATGATCACCCACCCCCTCATCAAAACTGAACAGCAAAACCATTCGTTGGTGCTTAAAACATGAATGTTGCGAGAAGATATTACATGAACATGCATCTCAAATGTTATAGGGTCGTTGTTTCTGGAATGCGGGGAAAATATTTGTTTATGGTTGATGTGCTTTTATAGCCAATAAGCTTAGCTACGTTTACATTTTCGTCTTTTATTCTTACTCAGAGCGACTTGCAACCTGCTTTGTCATTAGCTATATTTGTAACATATGTTTTATCTTGATACAAACTAAATCCAAGCAAATTTCGCTAATCCACCTATTAACCCAAACGAGTAAGATGTTTGGGAACTATCGGAGCACCCGTTTCAGGACATACATAGTCCGTTCTGTATACACATGCATACATATTTTCCAGGAGATGAGTACCTGCAGTGTACTGGAGTGAAATATAAAGAGAGATAAAACATTTTAGTGAGGCCGTTCATTAGTTCGAAACGTGCCAATTCTTTTTGAAACAGTGTGCACTTCACTACAATTTTGAATATCTCTATTCCTTATACATAAACCGTTGTTAGCTTTATGTGGCTGACTCAACTTTGCTTCATGAACAAAGGTTTTATATTGTTCTAATGCTCAGTATCTTTTGTGCAGGAAGACCACAATGGATTCCTGTTTATCAGCTGTTGCTGAGCAGCTTTTGAGAGACCTTGAAAAGGTGTATTCAGAGAAAGGCCAAAGTAAGTAATGAGAAATGCTTTATCACATCAGTTGATTGTAGTCAGTTTAATTTCCCTACTTTCCACAAGTCTGGCCCTAAAACATGAGGCTACCTATATCAGTTTCACTGTAGTTGAGGGCCATGCATGTTTTTTAAACTGGCACATATTCTAAAATAGATGTCCTACACCATTCATAAACAGATACAATAACCTGCAATACCCTAAAATGACACAGGGTGGAGAATGTTAGTTTCTACAAATCATACATTCCTTTATGGAATTCTTTACAGTTTATCTTGCTCAGCTCATAAAAATTCATTATTTTTGTATGACATGCGTTACTTTATGTAGCTGTGAGTTTACATGTAATGGTAGTATTTTGTGTAACCCTTCAATTATTTACAGTTGAACCCATGTATAGCCATAAAGGAGTTCTTTTCTATACTCTTTAAGTATTATATTCACCACTTGGTTTTGTGTGGCTCAGTGTGGCACAGTGTTTACACTCCTAAGTTCCATGATTTTCATTACGTGACCTGGAAATTGAAAAGTCTGCCATCATTATGGGGACATCAATTTTTTAAATATGCTGTGGAGAGACCAGCACACACGAGGATGCACACGTGTGGCCTGTTTCCTACTTCACTTTAATGTCATGGGCCACAGTTATTTCCTCCTTCCAGTTTATACGTTTAATTGATCTACTTAAGTAAATATTAAAAGAAAAATATTTGAATAAAATTATGTTCAAATGTCTATTCCGGAGTTGGGCAGAAACAGGGCAAAGCCTTGTATCTGCTCTTACAGAGCACTTCTCTGTGTTTTCCAGTAGAATTTACCTCTGAGCCCACTGTGTATATAGTCATGTTAGTCATGAGACCAGGAACGCTCAAGGCTTTCCTATGAATTCTCTTTGAGGTCTTTTGGGTGTATTTGGATTTGGGTGTCAGTGTCTATTTCACATTACTGGAAGCATGCAGAGATGAAACACTGGACTGATTAAAGTGGGGTGGTGGGTCCAACAGCAAACAAGTATGTCTTGCAGATGTGTTTAATCTGTTAAGTGTCACCACAGTGTCCTTGATTATGCCTTAAATGGGGTGATCCCAGTTGCTGCAGAAAAGAGTTGAACTTAAACAACAAACAAACAGACAAACAAACAAACATTACCATCCAATTGTGCTGGTTGTTCCAGTGATTTCTTTTTCTTTTTTTTTTAGTACCTGATGACCTGCTAATAGCGTGAGTATTAATGCACCATAATCGTATTTATCTTTTGTCTCTTTATGTGTTGCAATTTTCATTTGTTTTTTTGACCTTGATGTGAGTAATTTATGCAGTTGTTAAACTGTCAGCATCCCATATTTAAACAGTTCATGCACATTGACCTGGTCCTACTGAAAACATTCGCTGCAACACCAAAAAGGCAACTAAAGCCTGAAGCTTCCTGCCGTGCTCTAATCACGTCCGTTGAGAAGCAGCCATGCCAGTGTGGTTTGGGGTCAAGGCTGCAGCTCTTTCCAAACCACTTATGTTTTCTGTCACCCATGGTTTTGTTGTAGATGTCACTGTCTGAATAAAACATGACATTTAAAAGTGCCCAAAAAACCACAGCAGCAGTCATCATGAATTCCTAAGGGGAAACATTAATCCATACTAATTACCACTACTAGGCATCAAGCACAGCTCTAAACGTCACTCTAACATCACTGTAAGGCCAGTAGGTACTTTATTGATTGATGGAAGAGATTGTGGTCAGTGAGTGCTGTCTCTTCCCGTTATGTCTCTATGGTGACAGGGTTACCCCGAAACCACCTGATAGTTGGTGAAGGATTTACTGATTCCTTGACCATTGGTGGTTAGATGAACTGGTATGGAGGAAACTCTCCTAGTCATTGGAGTTTATTTTAAGCGGTGGTTTCCAACCTCTTTCCACCACTAACGTCAATCCCCACTCACTCACGGCCAGTCAAAATGTGAACGTGGATCTGAGGTGGTATTTATTTTCTGAATGAAAAGCTTGAACTTTCTTTTTCCTCTTCTGCCCACTCAGGTTGAGGTTTGTGTTTGGTTCCTGTGCTCTGCAGGCCTTGGATCTGGTGGACCGGCGTTCTGTAACTTGTGTGTCCTCTCCCAGCGGCCGAGTTGCCTTCCAGGTACGATGAGTTTGACAAAATTCTCCAGAATGCCCAGAATTTCTGCATTTCCCAACAGTCCTCCCTAGTTATTTAGCTCGAAAGACTCCATTCATGACTAATTCATGCCATATTCATGTCTAAGCATTTCTAGTAAAATCTTTTATTAGTAAAATCAAGTGTCTAATAAAATCTAGTAAACGTCTTTTATTTCACTGTAATATGTTGTGGTTTCTTCCATCATCAGTGAGTAGCTGATTCACAGAAGTTTCTTGGATCAAGGCCCATTTGCTGTGGTTAATCAAGCCCTGAATGTCATATAGTAATGCTCCCGTTCCATATCCACCTGCGACAGGCCGTTGCAGGCTCTGCCCTGACCGTTGTCCATCATGGCGCAGGTTGGGTGGGCAGGCAGACGGGCAGCAGTGTCTCACTGCTCCTGTGTTCTCACCATAACTGCACTTGGGCTTCAGCGGGATATGTAAACTCTCCCTCCACTCCCAGAACCTTTTTTCTTTCCTCCCACTTTCTTTGTTGTAGTGGACACTCTGCGGCCAGCATGACACGTTTCCGCTAAACACCCACTGTGCTGAGACCATAGACACAATACACGCTAACGGATGGGCTATTATAAGAAAAGCCGTGACTCAGATATAGTCTTTCCTCTGTTTCGTCTAACGCGATTCAGGTCGGCCAAAATGAGAAAAGCGTTCCCGCCTTTTGTTTTTATTGGCTTGGTCAACACAATGTACCTCATTTAGCAGATATTTTGAGGTTCTTCCAGGAATCTTTTAGTGATGTTAAGACCTTGACAGGGAGATTTGGGTGTTCAGATTTTGATAGTTTACTCCTTCCTTTAGATGATGTTTTAACTATGTGTGAAAACTGGCTGTTCAATGTGAGGAACATGTTCCACAGCCAAGACAAACAGTAATAATCCGTGGAATTCTGCTTATTCCAATTGTTTTATTTCCTGCTACGCTACCCAGCCACTAACTTTAGTATATCATTAAAATGTGAGTAAAAATGTGAACATTGGGGGGTGCATTTCCTGTTCTTTAGACAACTCACAATGCATGTTCAGCAAAAGGAGATCAAGTTTGTTTAAATAGGTATGGTTGGTGTAAATAAAGCAGTTTTGCGTTGGTGGAGGAACGAATGTTCCAAGTTGTTTTCTGTTCTGAAGTGGAACAGTCATTGAGGAATCTCACCGTAGTCACATAGCATGGTTTTCTGTGATTCTGGGATCCAAGATTACACAAACAACTCATGCTGACTGTCTGTCTTTTTGGACTTTAAACACCATAGACATTTCTGTCAGTGCCAACACTAAATGGTTTGCTGGAACAAAACTTTAGTCTTAATGTAGACGGCTTGAAGGAAATGTTTGGCGTGCTTTTAATTTAAGGAGTTTTCCTTAGGCAGTTGGACAGGCGTAGTTAAATATTAGCCTTAAGCCTTCAATTAGTCTTTAATTGAGCAAACCATAATATACAGAGATGACATTTAATTTTGAAGAAGGAGGGGAAAGGTAGAAATGTCTGATAATAGGACTGAACACCTAATGTTGTTTCACACAGTACAGCAATCATTGGAGCATTGCTATTGGTTAGTCGCATTCATTCACAGGTTGTATGAATGAGAGAAGAGCCTCTTCCTGAAACAATTCCTTTAGTTGAAGTTTTATTATTGCAAGTTACAAATTAAGGGTTTATGATGTGGACAAATTATTTGCCTACTGTGGGATGCTATTGTTAACCGTAAGTCCTCAGTCCTTATGCACCTTTACAGTATTATGTGGCACATGCTATCATAACAACCAGCATATGACATTTTTTGCTGATTAGTTCAATGTCCAATTAGTCACCCCCCCCAAAAAAAACAAAACCTAGAATTATTGGAATAGAGTTGAGAACTTTGGAAACGGAATATACATCTCAAAATACTACTGTCTAATTTCTATAACACACAGTAACGTCATGGTTATATCCCTTCATCAGCAGCAGGTTGGTATGTGTTCTGACCTCTTTTCGCCAGTTTCATTGGTGAAGACCACACTGAGTTTAAAAATAGTACCTTTCTTTAAAGCTTGTAGAGGAGAGCATTTATTATATATTATCTTTTGATGGCTCGTTCTGATGTGTATGCATTTAAAGGAACCAGATTAGACAAATAATTTCCCTACGATTTGATGCTAACGATGACCTTTATTTCGCATTTGACCAGAAACTTTATTTTACATTTGAAAAGAACACTAGACCAGAAATCTGTATGCAAAATCTTAAAAACAAGATAGCTAGGCAAGCCTAGTTTAACCAGACCACCATCCACTGCTAATGCATTTTTCACTCAAGTGCCATTATAGCATAAAACACTTATGGTAGATTCTCAGCGTCATGTTAAAATGTGTGAACCTTTCATGTTTCATGGCTGATAGCGACTCTTGCTTGCAAAGGCGGGGCAGGGAAAATGTGTATAAACAAACAAAAAAAAAGGCAAATAATTGTCTATTAATATAGCAATGTTTGTAGTTATGGAACCAATATTCATGTTTTCTTTCTTTCTTTGTTCGGCATTCCTGAAAGAGTAGTATATAAAGTATATTTGAGCATAAGTGGAAGGTGTGTGTTTTCTAAGACTCTAAATATATAAAAATGCCTTATAATGTATGCAAAAATTAAGAGTATCGAGGCAATTAAAAACGACAGCTAAACTATGTTAACAGCTTAAGTGTCAAACATGAGGCATTCCATTATCAGCAGATTCAAAACAACATCACTGAATTTCTTCCCAATTTGCTTGTACTACAATACTGACCATCACTGAAGATGTCCTTTTTAATTTATTTTTTAATTTAAGTTGTTCAATCCTTTGGTTTATATATATATTTATTTATTTTTGGTCACTGTGTTCTGCCACATACTGCAAATATACACACTGTATCCAAAAACTGTTCTATTGCCTCCTTGGTTCTTGATCATTTTGCTTTTGAGGAAAATGAAAGTATGTAGTTGTTCAGATTGTTCAGAGATTTTCAGCCCTGGTTCTTCTTCTTCATGTCTCTGGTTGTGAGGGGGATGGATTTCATTAATATCTTATTTCACTTGTCGTCCTGTATGAGGATCAGTGAACGTAATAACAACCTGCCCCTGGGCCATCATCTAGCTGTTCCCAGATCAGAATTCCGTTTGCATTGACCTCTACCCATACCCTTTATTTCAAACTGAACTTAAAGGGAAGTTGGTCTATATTATTTGTCTGAATGTTGAATGCGACAGATATTCGTGCGGTGCTGTTGGATATTATGAATACTGCAGTGAATCATTTATATACAGTAACAATACAGCTGATGTTAAAATGCTTTAGCAGTGTGTGTGTTTTTTTTGTTTAGTTTTTTTGTTTATCGTTTTGTTATTTTTAAATCTGGAACAAGTACAACTATATTTTCTGGTAATAAGTAACCTGCCCTTCCCATTGGCTCTGTTTTCTCCTTTTTTTTACCTCCTGAAATGGACTTTATTGCGCAGTGGATGATCATATGCACAAATTGTGGAGAATGTACTCTCTCAACCCTCCGCCCCCCTTATAAAATTATATAATTATACATTTAGACATATGGCTGATATAACAATAATATAATTCATCTTATTATAGTGCTGTCTTCTGCGGTTCTAATATCTCAGGAGGCTGAAATATGGAAGTGAGCAAAAAAGTGAGCTGTGATGCAGTCTTCATTTTGACATCTTTAGGGATGTCAAAATAAAAGTTCAGCAGTACATATATAAACCGTTTATATTATATAAATGATGTAGCAGTATAATTGCATTTTCTTTGTTTTTGTCCAGCTTTAGATTCACCATATTTTAAAGATACTAAATAATACATGCAATGCCGTCTCAGTCAGATCTCGCCCGTTATGGACTTAACATGCAATTCACATATTGTCATCTGAATATATCAGACCAATTATCCACACTGTCTTCAGACTTTTGTCATATTTCTCAAAAGTTTCAGTTGGACAAGCCCATCCACTACATCCAATTGCTCTGGCAGAGGAAAGTAAGAGTTTTGAAGGCGATCAGAATTAGAAGCTTAGCAGAATGATCTAATTTGGTTGCGGACGTGAGAACATGCAGGTGGTAAGCAGGCCACGGGCTATTGCTCACTCTGGCTAATGCTTTAAAGGCCTTCCACAGTATGTTGCGCTCCCATGGGTGAGGCACTCTTACCGGCAGCAACGTATCATTTAGGTCTGTTACTGCAGCCCTCCTGTGACACTAATGAATTAGCTGGCCTTTGGCTGCTAGAAGATAATGCCTGGTGTTTGTCACGCTGGCTGTTTTGGGGTCCTGGACTGATCTTTTCACTGGCCTAATGAGGTGGGATGTTTCAATGACAGACACTGGAGGCAGGGTATGGGTGAGATTTTGCAGAAAGATTATGAATCAGTATATTGGAAAGGATTTTTCTTTTTTTTTAATGTATTTATTTTTAGTTCAACTAAGAGGAGAGCATAACTGATGTTGACATCCAAATCAGTCATCAGTAAAACACTGATAATAGAAGATGATCATTGTGTTGGAACTCCAACACCGCACAGTACACCGTTCTGTGTATCTTAACTGGATAGTGTGTAGTGAGCAGTTTGGTCTGGAACAGGAAATAGGACTAGTACTGTTTGTGCTTACTGAGCTCTAACTTGATAATTGTGGTGATGTGTGAATGTGTTACTTTTGCTTTTTTCAGTCGTTTCCCAATCCACATGTGATCTTGTAGTTTTTTGGGAACTTCCTGCTATCGCTGTCTGAATCTGCTCGTAGCCAGGGTATAATCTGCGTATAATCGCATGTTTCAATGCTCACCCGGTCCTGCAGATTTCTCCTTTTGTAACATACAAAAGGTTCGGCCCTTTCTTTCACAGGAAGCTTCCCAGATGCTTGTGAAGTCTTCTGTTATCTCAAAGTTAAGACTACTGCAACTTGCTACTTGCTAGTCTTCCCCACGTGACTCCACTGCTGTGTTCCCTTCACTGGCTTCCAGTAGCTGCCCACATCAGATTTAAAACACATACTTGCCTACAAAATCAAAAATACATGAAGATGATGGTCAAAGCCAGACCTGTACCTTGAGCGCTTCGAACCTCAAATACATCTTAGCTTAAAACATCATGATTCAAGTCTCAAGGAAAATGAGCTTCGAGACTATTGTCTATCATCGTTCCAAGATGGTGGAACAAAATTCCACTGGATGTCTGGACAGCAGACTCCCTTACAGTCTTCAAACATAGACTGAGACTCATCTGTTTGTAGAGTATTTCAGTGACCGTTGATCCTTCACTTATCAAATGTAATACTACTGTTGGAGTAATTTAAACTTGTTTGGTATTGTTTATTAATGCACCAACTGTTGTTTTGTATAGAGCTTATGCTTATTTTGCACTTTGAGGATCAGCACTGATTCCTTTAGCAGTGTTCTAGTTCAAAGGTATCTTGAACTCTAACCTGTTATATTAGCTATGATGCATTCTGTGAGCAAATGACAAAGCATGTTTGTAAGTCACTCTGATAAAAACCGTAAATGTAAATCTTCATTTATTGAAATGTTTAAAAAAGTTTACATTTATTTAATATCAAGTTGATTAATCCAAATCAGAATAAAATGGTTTTGGAAATGTTGAAAAACTGTTCAAATTTCAGTTTTACTCTACTAAATCAAAATTTCACACAAATACCAAGATTAGAGAGTTTTTGCAGTTTCACTCGTTTATGTTGTTTATGGCAATGTCTAAAAACGTCTGAACAGCCCTCGAATCACACGCCTTCAAAGCTAATTAACTAAACGGAAGCTTTTTCTTGAGTTAGACATTTCCTCTTTCATATCCTCTTGCAGTGAAAGTTCATTGTGCTAACAATTAACACCATATACTGTGTTGAGCTTACATTGCAGGCACTTGATCCATTTCCATTCACATGGAATTTCCAATCACTTGCAATATTTGAATATGTTTAGGTAAGTTGTGGTGGGGTAGATGACAATGGATGATGCATATATGTAATGGAGGAGAACCATATTTCTTTTACAGTACTAAATGTGTATACATCTCGTTCCAAAAGAGGTAACTAATCTCAGTATCTGGCCACAGAGTTGTTGGCTCTTAAGTGTTGTCTTTTTTTATGAAGTTAACTTTTAAGTTGCCAGGTTCCTTTCTCTGGAAAGCTTGCATGTTTGCGCAGACACAAGCAATTCTATAGCTGCAGAGTCCACCCCCTTTAGTCATAGTCAAGGAAATAAGAGACATCCAGTGCACAGGAAAAGGAAATGCTAAATGGAATCTTCAGTATTCCCTTTTAGGGATGTGGTCTTTTCCACACCAAAATGGCAATAAAACAGATGATTCATATGATTTTATTAGACAATGGCCAGCTTCTTCCATAATGCATAAAACATCCCATTTGTCCCATTATTGACTGATTTGTTTTTTGGATGAAGACGTCAGACTGACCCAGCTCAAAGCTGTCTCTCAGAGCCTAGTTATCACCCTGCACCTCAGCTTCTGTAATTTCTTACAAACCCGAGGTCAGCTACAGCAGTCCCATTGGGGTGATCTTATGATGATTTGTGGTCCTCCCAGAGATCACCTTCCAGTTTTGCTGGTGTGCCAGGAGCTTTTTTCTTAAAGGGGCCCAGAAGGGTGGTGAAGGTTCCACCCTCAGGCTTTGTTGTGGTGAGATGGAGCGGTGGGAGAAACCTGAGCTGGGTCCAAAATGTCACATGGGTGAGCTATACATGGGTATTTCAGGGGTATTTGTGTGGTGGTTAGCAAGTGTGTGGTGGTTGGAAAGAGACTAAAACAAACAAACAAAAATTTTCAGGACAGGAAGTGATTCAGTATTAAGATGACGACTTATATAGCTCCTTTTTCACCATAAAGGATGCTTCACCAGAGAAGAATGAATTAATAATAATAATAATAATAATAATAATAATAAATGAGTCAATATAAGAACTACTGATGACTGGAGAATAGGAGTGAGAAGCCCAAAAGAACAGGGAGAGATTTATTATGTACTATGGTGGTAAAATAGATGTAGTAAATGTAAATGTAGTAAAAGCAGACTTGTGTGATAAATTCATGGGAACCAGGAATAGATTCGGGGGGGGGGCTGGGCAGAGAATATGTGAAATAAAACATTTTCCCCAGTGATACAAACTGTGGTCTGTATAAGAGGTGGTTTTTAAACCAGGTGGTTTCAGACACCCTTGTGTGGGAAGGGAGAATGTCATGACTGTATCAGTGCAGATGTGAGGCCGTGGAGGAGGATGTCTCAGTACTGTGCAATGAACAGAAATCTGACTGAAGTTGCCCACTGCACTGCAGTCTCTGGTATGGGTATGTGAGTGTTCACTGCCACAGATGGATTAAATATGGAGACTTAATATCCCCTTTGGGGTTAGTAAGAAAAAAAATATATAGAGTATATTTTTTGTGTTCTTGGTGTTGATTATCTAGATTCATTTCTAGCTTTTTCTACCTAAAAAAAATATTTTGGAAATAGATTGGTAAAGACATGAATTTTTTTAGGAAATAACTGAGCTGCTGCTGTTCTGAAAGAGAAAACAAAAGCAAGAGCAGAATTAATGACCTGGTATGAGCAGAGAAACACAGATGTCATGATCTGATGAGGTATGGTCAGGATTTGAATGTTGTATGTCATGGCAGTGTTGAAAACGTTAATCAAATCTGAGAATATGAATGCGCAAACAGATGATGAGAGATGGTTATAAAATAATGAAACCTGGCGGGGGGTGGTGGATGAAGAAAGGCATTGCCTAAGTCTGTGGAGGTAGTGAGGTACTTTGTATAAGGTTGTTGAAAGACAGACTGACCTTTGTGGCATTGAGAGCATCCCTGTACTGAGTTACATGAAAAACAGGAAATGTACTGCAAGTTACATTTCCTTGTAGACCCTCTTGAGACGTCGACTGCGGGTTTTCAGTTTCCTAAGTTCAAGGATGCACCATGGAGAAGAATAGGTAGATGGAACTAGTGTGGATTTCTGTGTGGTGAAAATGTTTAGGGCTTTAGAGATAACCCTGTGGTAGTTTTCAACCAAGTCATCTGTGGCTCCTAGGAAACCAGGTAGAAACAGGAATACGGGCACTAGAAAATAGGTGAAAGCTGGGAGATTTAATGTCACAGAAAGTTCTAGAGGTTATCTTATGTGCTGTGTGAGTGGAAATATTGAAGGGAAAATTTGGTATTAAAATGTCAAGTAAAATTGGGTAATGGTAAGCAAAGACTAGATCAAGTGTGTAGCCATGATTGTGTGGTAAATTAAGCCAGAAAGAAGTCATTTTCTTCCTCATGCTCCAGCTTCTCATGTTGTGTTGAAGGTTTGGTGAAGGTTCAAAAGTTCATCTAGTAAGTGCGCATTTGCCGTCTGTAGAGAATGTCACTCAGCTGTTGACCACTGACGGCAGTCCAAAATGACACCCATGTTAACTGCTCCGTACTAGGTTTCGTTTGCTCTCTACCCCAAGAGCATTTTTAGGTGAAGTTCATCTAACTATAAAGGGGGTGTTCCTCTAAATAGCATTGACTTTTCATGGACTTCATGGTGGCTCTTTTATATCCAGTCATGAAACTGCCTCCAGGGGACACCCACCCATGTTTCTTCATAACCGTCCTCATTCAGCCAACCTCCCTGTCGCTTCCTCTGGCTCCTCACTTCTAATTACTCATCTAGTAAATCACTTGCGATGATGTTGCTTTTTTGACAGTGAATTATTCTTTCTTTCTTTTTTTCTTGTTAATTTTGCAAGGCAGAATTTTGCAGGAGGAATTTTAAGGTGGCTAGTGAATTCGTCTGTGTTTCGGAGGATAATGGAATATGTGGTGGTGTCAGAGCATTGATTATACTGATGGTTTCTGATTGATGTGCTCATGAGTAATACTCTGTGTCACATCTTGTCTTGCTTCTGAGCCTCCTGGACGTGATGGAGGAGATTAACTTGTGATATTACCTCACAAAGGAGAAATCCATTTGGCCCATTTGTACTCTTGCTCTTTGGTGATTTTTACAGCTCAGGAAAGGTCTATTCACAACATGCTGAAGCTGAAACTAAATGAGAGAGCACTATTGTACACTATCATTGCTTTTGCAGATCTGTGCAGCATAGCAGATTCTATTACATTTTTCTACTGGCTGAATGCCATGCGTCTCGCTTGCTTCATGACCTTTCTGCCGAGGTGTCTGTTAACGGTTGACATTTAAGACACATCTGAGTTGCTTTGCTAAAACCACATGCGAGAGTTCCAAGCCTCGTGTCACCCTTGGCCCTGTGTGTCACCTGTAGACCTTATGGGACAAGCAGAGGTGCCAAGATCCTTCCCCATAGTCCGTCGTGAGGCAGTCGGGGCAGATCCAGGAGACTGGTGACGGCCGCTGGGACTCGGGCTGTGCTGGGACTTGGGCTGTGTGCTGCAGTGTTCTGGTCCAGTGGTTGTAGTGGGCCACTTACTGTTTGAGATCTTCAGACCTGCCTGATCCATCCTGATGCTCTTCTTCTGTTTACAGTCACACCAACTGAACATCATTCACTGCTGCTGAGGATGAACCACATGGACAGTCAAAAGTCACCGTGATGGTTAAACTAAAGACACAAGCTTGGATGTTGTGGACTATGTCTGATATATAAAGTCATCACAAGAAAACTTAGACTGATCAGTTGTACTATATATCAGGAAAATATTTATAATCAAACTTCACAAAACCTGGAATAGACTTTATTCATTTTGTTCTTTACTGTTTGTGTGGTGCCTGGTGTTGGCCAGAGGAAGACCCCCCCCCCATCCAGCAGTCTTGGTTCCTCTCAAGGTTTCTTCCTCTAGTTCTCAGGGAGTTTGGTTTGCACACTGGGGGCTTGGACTCAGACATCTGTGAAGCTGCTTTGTGACGGTGGCTGTTGTAAAAAGCGCTATATAAATAAATTGTTTGTGCTCCACAGCGCGCGCGCACACACACGTAATGCTGTTCTTTTCTACTTCACCCTTTTCCTTGTCTCTCTGGTCACAGGTGTTGGGTGGATCAGGCCGTCTGTATACATGCTATACATCCTGTCATTACTGCCCGTGTCCCGCCTTCTCTTTCTCCGTGCTCAAAAGAAATGAAAGTTCGCTGGTAAGTTCAGTTATTTCTCCGTTTCTTTCTTCCTAACTTTTGTCTCTTATATACACACACACACGTACCACACACAGAGGTGTCTATTCAAAGTTGATGTGCAGATCCTGAGACTTTCTTCACTGACGGTGAGCAGGGGATGTAGGGTGCCCAGGGGATGTAGGGTGAGCAGGGGATGTAGGGTGAGCAGGGGATGTAGGGTGCCCAGGG